>NIUQ01002090.1:0-24648 GCA_002796945.1 Plectus sambesii
TGAGATGGATAAAAAATGTAATCAATTTTAATGAATCTCGCTAATTATGCCGAATTTTGCAAAATCACAGGTTTATACTATTTCTCCTTGAACAATATCAGCTTCCAATTCAAAGACGGTATTTCCCAACTCAAATTAATATAAAAAAGGTTCTGTTTAAATTAAAAGCGTCAAAATAAGAATGAAAAAAAAACTATTAGCAGAACAGAGCTAAAAAAGCGCGAATTCCAATACCTTCGTCCATTTCATTAGCGAGGGCGGCGTTGGCAACGGAGAGGTACATGGCGGCTTGTTGGTCTTCAGTGGGGGTCTTTTTGGTTCTCCTGGCTGGGGCTTTCTTGTCGATCGTCTCTGCTTTGACAGCCTCCTGGCCGGTTCGTCTTCGCTTCGCATCGGGCTCGCCTTCCGATAGCCTCGACTGACGACGCGCGCGTGGCTTTGATGACGTCGGCTGAAAACAATCTTTTTCAATAACAGCACTAGTAAGTTCCCTAGCGTTTGTCCCGCTGAATCGCAGGGTCCGCTTTTTCGGGACCTTCGAGGAAGGCCCCTATGAATACGACACGTGCTCTTCCGATCGGCCGTCGAATGCCTGACACCGGGAGCCCAATCAGAGACTGGGTCTTACTTGCCAACCGCGGCGGGGAAACGAACCAGTGCGCATCCACCCTATGACGCATTAACGAGCTAGCTCATTAACCACTGGACCACCGCGGCGGCTTTTTCAATAACAGCACTACAGGTTAGTATTTTGAAAACCTATACAAAAATCGCGGTGTTTAGGCTGAACACTATAATTTGCAGAAACAGCATTTGAGGTAGGTTTTAAATAAATCTACACTAACTGAAGCAATTAGGCAGAAAGTTTATACGCGTATACATACAGCGCTGCAAAATAAGTACGGAAATTTTTATTAAATTTTATTTATGCACCGCAGTGATAAGTGGTGCTGTTTTAAGAGACGGTAAGCTAGCACTTAATCCTATTGAAGGGAAATAATTAAAGCAACGCAATGGAAGCTAACGTGTTCTAACGTTTTTTTGTTTCAGCATCTCACTCATTCCAGTTGCCTAACGACGCTTTTTGTGCACACAAATATTCAAAAGAGAAAGATTATATAGATCTACTTAAACAATAACGAATCGTGTGCTTCTTTGGTCACGCGATGGCACAAAATATTCGGCCGGCATTGTTCATTTTCATCAAAAACATTCGTGCATCAACTAGTTGCAGAATTTCGCGAAACGAATGAACTTGAGAATTGTAACTGAACACCTATGGATCCACCTATTGAAAAATTGCGCATATTGAGCAACACGTTATGAACAATCTTATGTGAACCGTTTAACACTGTATTGCAATAACAAAACTTGATTATAATTTGCATATTGCTTTTGCAAAAAATCTATTTTACGTGTACAAAATTTCAGCTCAATCGCCTTATTTACAGTGGAATTCACTTATAACGATTTCGGTTACACCGGTAATTTTGATCGGTCCCTCAAATACCGGTATAAGTGAATTCCACGTACTACTATTCAAAAATAAAAGTGAAGTCGTTAAAAAAATCCAAAGCATAAACTCGGTCACATGTCCGCCGAAAACCGAGCTAGTACTAAATATCATAACTGATCGATTATACTTCCAAGATTTGATTTTTTAAATTCAAAGTGAAAGAATAATAAACTCTTCAAAAGAGCATGACAAGCTATGCGCACATTCCCGGACTTTACTAGTCTACCCGACGATTAAATAAACAAAAATACCAACCGCATCGGCATCTTCGGGTTCTTGGAACTGACTAAAGTCTGGTTCCTCCTCATTCGGTCGATTTAATTGATGGAACATGTCGGCAGAAATTTCTTCGGCGAAATGGCTGTCAACAGTAGGAGCCTTGGTGTTCTTTCTGGAAGGTTTGGGAGGCGGTTTGCTCTTAACAACAGAGACCGTAGGGGGACTGACAGCTTTTTGAATTTCGCGCACATCAGCAGCAATGTCTTCAGCAGGCGGGACTTTCACAGCGCCCTGTCCGCTCTTTTGAGGCGGCGGCACGCGTTTGGGAGGAGATCGCGATTTGCTGGGGGGTGCAGCCGGCGGCGGCTCAATCGGCTCAAAACTGCTCGCCGTCGATGTGGCCGCTTCTTCTTCGGTCGGCGTTGCCAAACTTATATCTTGCGGGGCAGATGGACGCGACTGTCGAGTACCACCGCTTTTCGTTGAACGACTACTCCTTGCTGGAGATGGGGCTGCAAGAGCGAGCAATTAAGCAACGGCGAGAAGAAAACTATCGACTATAATAGACTATAATAGACGTCGAAGCAAGCTTTCATCGAGAATTTATGCGAAACAATTCCTTCAAGTGCTCCAGCGCAACTCTCTTGATTAGATTATCCTTCAGCCCAAATTACGTGATATCTTCTCGATCTCAGTGTAACAGAAAGGAATTTAGAGGAATTAGAAGAGAGAAGGAAAATTTAAGGAAATGAAGCAATTTAACACACAACAGCATTTGTTACCAACCTCGTTTAGGCGCAGGAGGAGGAGTGGGCGGCGGTGGTTTCTTCGAATTAGTCACGACGGAGCTAGATTTGCCGCTGGAAGAAGTAGACGCGGCGCTAGAATGCGATTTCTTGGCGCTCGGTGTTCCAATCAAGCGCTTCTCCGGTACCCACTCGTCCCAACGGTCGTTCCAACCTTGATAATGGACGAGGTAGGGTGTCTTTGGCTTCGACGGATCTGCCTTCACAACTTTCGCTTCGTATTTCAACGTGCCTGAACCCCATAAACACTGGACTACGTCGCCGACGTCGAATTTCATCACTTGTAAACGCCTTTTTGCAAAAATTGCACGATGCACAACTAAATCTTTTTTATCACCGTTGCAAATAGTGCACGATGAGAGCAAAAAGAAGACGCGATCAATAGTGGCATTCGGCCAAGAAACGGCTTGCAACTATTCCAACATGTCATTTATGACTCTTTCTTCTCTCGGCCGCTAGTGGCGCATCGGGCGCGCGGTCGATCGATAACGAGCAGGCTAGAGAGCGTGCGTGTCCCACAACCCGTCGCGTATGTGTCACACGGTAAGAAGCAATCAACTCGTTCAGCCTTAATTGTCGGTGTTTACCCAGTATCTACAAGGTACGCTAGGGTTTCGGCCTCGTCTTAACCGACTTGTGTCGAAAGAAGTTTTTGGACGGCGACTCTGGGGAATCCGGAGTTGCAACTTGAACGCGAACTGTAAAGAAAAGAACCGTGCATACTTTTCTTCCATGATCTCTCATAAATCGAGCTGAGCGACCTTCGTTATCAACATACATTTATGATCTCAAACCTTCCATCCTTCGAGTCATAACTGCCATAATGATTGCCTTGACCATTTTTGCCTCTTTCGTCCATAGCAGTTTTGTTATAACCGTCAGAATCGTTATGGCTGGGTACCAGTTGGTTATTACTGTCTCTCCTCTCAACTTTTGACCAAAGCAAATGTCTTTCGTTGTTCGTGCATTCTATGTGTTTCGTCGATCATGGTTGAAATATGCAGAAAGTTTATGCAAATCGATGGACCAAATATTGACCCAATTCAGTCCCTCGTTGAACTCAAAGAATCGAAATATATGATGTAAAAAGATGTTGACATTTCGAAGGGTTATGGTTGAGTGCAAATGTTTGATTTCCATGCCGATGATATTATTATTGTACACCATGTTGAATAAACGACAATGAACTCATTTATAGTGTCTCATTTACATTCGTCTGCACCTTAACCTATGAAGTTAGTGAGCTGAAGCACTAGTGGACACTGCATTTAATCAGTTGCAGATAAGCAAGCATAAGAGCAAATAACTCACTTTTGAACGTTTCGTTTGTACATTCCATTATGGTGGGGTTCATATCAACCACATTGCCCGCTCGTTCGCAAGTATCTGGTAGAGCGTAGTACTTGCCCGTGCTGGCGTCGCACCATAGGGCCGAACCGCTTTTGCAAATTAGCCTTTGCCTGTTGTCATCATGATGCACCGGGTTTTTGAACTGATAGTCTACACAAGTCAGTATATTTGCATGCCGAATTCTGCAACTTGGAACATTCACAGATTTCGCTTTGGTGACGAAAGACACCAGGACACCAAGACACATAGATATGTATCAAATTACATGAACAGTCAAGCAATTGTGTCCTTAAATATCTTCAAAGTACGGGAAAATATAGGGCTTTTACTGGTGTGCACAATTTTCTTCGTGCTCTGCATTTTCGTTCTTAACACTCCAATTTGGAATAGTTTGCTTAGATTACTCACCTAAGTGCACAGCACAGCTCTATAATTTTATTGCCTTGAACAAATGCACTAGTAAGTCAAGGTAATATCAACTTGTCAGGTACACTTGACACTCGAAGATGCCAATTGCTTAAGAATAGCGCTCAAGCAAATAAGAAGCTTGAATAATAACAGTCCTTGCGGTCAAAATATTTTTGCGTCATTTTGTACACATCCATATAACCAATTCCTTAGATCCTTACCTCTTTCCAATAATAGAGCAGTCCCTAGAGTTCGTCATGCGCAATGATGCAAATTATAGCGCCTCAATTGGTGCATTTCGTACCAAGCGCAAGAGTACATTTTTTCGGTTGCTAAGACTATTTCACGTCACAAATAGAGCATATAAAGAGACTGCTCGTGCTCAGCTTGCCAAGAACGAAAAATTTAAACCAAACTGAGGTTGTGACGGTGCAATCTGCCTGGTTCCCCTATAGGAAAGAATCTAACGCAAATATACTTAAGCAAAATGGAATTATGGCTGCTAATATGCATGACACTCTACTTCATATTTGCTCTAATTCCCCTCTTCGGCCAAATTCCTGTGCTAATAGTTATGATCCGCAGCAAGATGATTCGCGAGAGCAGCAGTGCCAACCTCATAATTGGCATGATTTCGGGAGATTTTCTCATTTGTAAGTACGCTTTTTATAAATCACTTATCGTCCCCTAATCTCACAATCCTAGTTCTTTCAATAAACATTTTGTCGTAAATAAATTAGCGTCAATTGCGGGGCCTTTCCCGCGCAGCAAGAAGGTTTGCATCCCGATGAAATTGATATCAATCGACATTCGCATCCCACAGCGAATGCCAAACTAATTTCCAAGACCGTTTCCGCAACTGCAACGTTGAGATTAATGTTTTGCGTGTGTTTGAGGATAATACCGTCGACTTATGCCAAATAAACCTGAACGCCGCTGTCGCTGAGACTTTGAACTTTGTGGGATTGCTTTTAACAGTTTCCGCTTCAATGAGGGCATATTCGATTCAAAATTTACGCATTTCAAATCAAATAGGACAATATCTGAATAAGCTCAATATGAAAAAGTTCTCTTTGAATTGGAAAATGTCATTATAAAAGTTGAAATGATATAATTCGGCCCTTTCAAGTACTAAAAGCGGCCAATGTCGACTGGTGGAACAAAAATATAGACGTTCTTAGATGGCAAACGACCTCAATAATCTCCGCTTTTGAACCTTATTAGTTTCTGACAAGTAGGAAAATCTTTTAGGTTGCGCTATTCTCTGGCAGGGTGCACTGATCTTCATTGATTCACCCACTGGCGATCCCTTTTTCACCAAAGGTCAATGTTTGCTGATGGAAGCGCCGAACATCAGAGGGATGGTGATCAGTCAGATTTTCACGCCTCCTCTAGGCGCCGATCGCATGAATGCCTTGCGAGATCCCATAGCTTACTGCAAGAGACAACACAAAGAACCTTTCAAAACTGCTCTATACTGGTGGAGCGCCGGTGGCATTCTCGCAGTTGCAACTGCCATCATGCCTCATATAGCAAACGACGTCAGCACAGTCATTCACTACACTGATCCCACATTGCCAACGCGGTTCAGAGACTACTGGATGGTATTTTCAATCATAGTCAGTGCACTCGTACTTTTGGCGTACCTGCTTGTTATTTTTTTCTCGCGCAAGAAGAGCGGTACCTTAACGGATAATGAGAACAACTGGGCAAAGGAGAGAAGAATTGCGCGCGAAAAATTGATCACTAAAACGGTCATGAGCGTTTTGGTCGTTTACATTCTATTCTGGGGTCTACCGAGTCTTGTGTACAACGTTGCTGTAATATTTGATGTAAATCTGGGTTCAACATTTGGCTTGCTGATGATGTTTGGATCGGTGCTGTGTTCCTGTGGAAATATTGTCATCTTGCTGATGAAACAAGATATTCGAGCAGAAGTGAAATCTCTGTTGGGCTGCTGTTGTTCTCAGCGGCAAGAATCGCATTCTACGAACACTTCACAATATCAAAATGCTACTATAAATGCAATCAGAATCACTCCTGCGCCAATTTCATGAACATAAATCTATGTTTCCTTTACTTCTGAAATTTTAGCAGCAACATTAGACAATTGCTCATTTGAACACTTTGAGTGAAATGCTGGCAACCAGTGTTGCCTGACAATAGTAAGTTTCCTAGCGTTTATTCCCGCTTCCTAGCATCATTCTCGCTAGTAGCAGGGTCCGCTTATTTCGGGTCTTCTCATGAAGGCGCCTGTTAGATACGACACGTGCTCTGCCGGTCGGCCGTCGCATGCCTGTCACCGGCAGTGTTGCCTGACAATATTTTACATATTAACTCTGAATTTTATGTTTTGCTTTTTGTAGCGCTTTTTTTGATTATGACACGATGTGCATTTTTAACATTGTTTTCGATTTTGTGCAGATTAAGTTGCATGCATGGATTTCAAATATCGATTTAAGTAAAATAGATTCGGGCGAAATGCTGTTTTTCATTGATTTTAAATTGTGCTCGCGAGGGACACCATTAATGACTACGATAAAGCATTCGAGCGCAACATTTAATACAATGTATTTATATCTTTGCGTGTTATTTGATTGTTTCAGAGTTCAACAAGCTTTTGTTGATTGTAATCCCAAGTACGAATAAAGTGCATTAACAATTGTACTATATTTTTCACAATCCACTTTCAGCTCTTCTTAGTCGGCTAATGATTTGTGTAATGTATAGTTTGTTTGATGCGTCATGCTAAACGTCTTGATATCAGTGACGCTTTTAATCGATCGAGTCAGACCATAATTTGTTATCGTGCAGGCTACTTACAATTGTTAAACGATCAAAACTATGAAAGGGTCTCATTCGCTTTGCGATACCTTTCATAGTCCATAATTGATTGTTTGCTAATCAAGCTTCTACCTACGACAAGCTCAATATTTCTTCTCGCTTGCGTTAGGTGAATGAATGCAGCGATTATAGAAAAATCGATCTACCACTCTTTCGTTGGTTTTATGTTAGGCTGTATAAGTTGCTGTTATGTTATGCTCTGCAAATTTTATGCGTAGTCGTATACATTCTTTGAGCCTTAAACCCATCCATCCGACACTAGTTTGAAATATTCTACTCAGCTAATCCATGTGAGTAGAAAGCGAAGGGTACATTTTTGTAACATTCTCGAAATCTGGAATTGCCAGTCGCTCATACGGATCGCCTGCTTACAAAAGACTACTCACCTTAACAATCGCGCTCCCTGTCGTTAAAATGGTTGGCGTCAAGTTACAAATATACATTCAAGTAATCCTTTGACACAAACCTCACTGCAATACTAAAGCAGGCTTCAATTTATCATGCAAAGGTATGCAAATTAAGAAATCTAAACTGATGCGTTAATTGTATCATGCATCAGAGTAGAATTAGTCGGTTTCTAAGGCAATGTTAAGTTAATAAATCAAGCATGTAAAGAGACGGCGGCTGCAGCACGCTTTACCAGAGTGGAAAAATTTGAGTGAACGTAGCGTTGTCACAGCGTAATGCTGCTGTCTGTATGTTTCTACTGTGCTGGTTTAATATGTGAATATATTTAATGTAAAACGATGGAATTATGGTTAACTATCCTCGCCGCACTCTTTTATATTTGTGTTCTAGTTTCGATATTCAGCCAAGTTGTTGTGCTGATTGCTACGATCCGAAGCAAGTTGATTCGCGAAAGCGGCAGCGCCTACCTCATCATCGGCATGATTTCGGGAGACTCTCTTGTTTGTAAGCACGCTTATGATTATTATTGAACTGCTGTCGTCCGCTCACCTCACATGTCATGTTATTTCAATAAATCGATTGTCGTAAATGGATGAGCCGTAAGTCGTGGAATTATAAAATTTGCGAAGAGACGTCACTGGCATAAAAGCTCAGCTTGACAGACTGTTACAGTTGAGAAAATATTTTAGATTCAGTTTAACATAGTGACAAATGATATTATTTGATAAACGAATTGAGCAGTGCGTGCTGTTTGAATGTCCGGTATTAATATCGCAATGGGCATTCTCAGAGTTGCGATTCACACGTATCGTAGAATGCGATTGTTCACTGATGCCTAATAGGCCTGATGTAGCTGTAGCTCACACTCCGAGGTGCACGCATCGTTGCTTCCATTGAATATTTATTTCAATAGATATGCTCTTTTTCAGGTTGTTCTGTTCTCTGGCAAGTTGCGCTTTTATTCATTGATCCACCCACTGGGGATCCGTTTTTCACCAAAGGGCAATGTTTGCTGATGGAAGCGCCGAACTTCTTGGGCGTAGTTTTCAGCCAAATCGCTACTCTCTCCTTAGCCGTCGATCGAATGAATACTTTCCGAGATCCTGTTGGCTACTACAAGAAGGAGCACTTTCAATCTGCTCTGTACTGGTTGAGCGCCGGTGGCATTCTCGCTCTCGCCACCGCTGCCATGCCTCATATTGCAAACGACACTGGTACAGTCATCCACTGTACAGACCCCACTTGGCCGACTTGGTTTAGGAGATATTGGTTGGGATTTTCAATAATAGTCAGTGCACTCGTGCTTCTAGTGTATCTGCTTGTTATTATTTTCTCGCGCAAGAAGAGCGGTACAGTAGGTGAGGTTGAAGACCGCCGCAGAAACGAAAGAAGAATTACGCGCGAAAAAATGGTAACCAAGACGGTGGTGCGCGTTTTGCTGGTTTACATTCTATTCTGGGGTCTACCGAGTGTTGTTTACAATGCTGTTGTAATATTTGATGCCAACCTGGGTTCAACATTTGGTTTGCTGATGATGTTTGGATTGGTGTTGTGCTCCTGTGGAAATATTGCCATTTTGCTCATGAGACAAGATATGCGAGCGGAGGTGAAATTAGCTCTGGGCTGCTGTTGTTGTCAGCAGCAAGGATCGCATTCCATGATAGCTCCCGCTCCTCAAAATGCTGCAGCGGATGCGACCAGAATCGACCCCTAGTCAATTACGCATGTGTCAAACAGTTTCTTTTGTATGAACGCGCAAGCATTGATGTCATATGTATACATACTGTAAAATCGGCTCTTCTAGGGGCATCCTGGCGCCCGTCTCTACCCCAACACGTATATATTTCTGCTGTCAGTTTTATTGTATGCTTTCATTTTTGTTTAATCGGCGACGCTGTACTGTGTGAAGAAGCACTGTTGTTCATTTCTATAATCAACTGCATTTTCGTGTATCAAAGTTATTTGATATCTTTGAGAGGTGTGCACATTGATCACCGGGAGGGAAACTAGAACGATATAGGATAAGCAAACGCATCCCTAAATCACTCTTCCCACCTCGACTCCTTCTAACAAGCGATTCTAAAGCAACATGTAAGTAGAAAATTATTCGCACTGAAACGTTTTCTTTCACTCTTAATATGTTGACGCATCTTGAACTAAAGTATACGAAGGATGAATTAAATGATCATCCAGAAATGCACATTGCGCAATGTTTCCTAACTTGTGCATTTTTCTTTTCGATTTTGCATTTCATTTATATTCCATTTGGGATTAATCTGGATGAAAACAATAACACGTCAGCATCAAACATTAACTGCACACGTCAGCAAGGAATCAAAAGTGCATATCGAGTTACTCTGAAACCTTCTAAAGCTCCGCTGGGACTAATTATCAGAAAACTTGAACGATCTTTGCCTTTCCCTGATGACAAAATGCTTCCGTCAAGCTCCAAACGATGATTCAGTTTCCAGAACTGAATTCGGCAACAATGAAGAAATTGCAGAAGTATTCTTAATTAATGCCTTGTTCGTCACATGGATATACACTTGAGTATAATTATCCGGTTCCTACGTAAATGTCAAAGTAAAAGAAATTAAGATTGTCGAGAGACGAATGACGCATCATTTGCTTTAGGCGAATATAAATCGGCTATCAGGGTGAAGTCAGTAATCATAGCGGTGCAGTGTATTTGTCGACAAGGATATAAGATTCGCGCTAGAATACTTATCCGCGTTGCAAAAGGAAACTGTGTCTAAATTTCTTGTGGAAAACTGCAACGAATGTAAATTATCATCATTACATATCTATGAAGAATTAATGAAACACTAATGTAATGGAATTATTTACCGTTATCTTCAAGGCGTTCTATTTTACTTGTACCGTTACACCCATATTTGGTCAAGCTTTGGTTCTGACAGTGTTGATCCGCAGTAAGCTGCTTCGTGATAGCGACAATTCCTACCTACTCGTCGGCATGTTAATTGGTGACTTCCTCATTTGTAAGCATGTTTACATATCTTTTGAAAATCATTCACCACCTACTCAATCCATAAGATATTCGGCTTTGGGGAGCGATGCAAAATGGGGAGAGACTTGAAAGGGTGGGGATACTATTTTATTTATGGTCAAGCAAGGTTACTTTCCAAATTAAAACAAAATTAAAATTTTCTCCGTGACTTTGAGAATGTTCTCTTTGAACTGGAAGGTATCCTTAACATAGTGCGGATGGAATATACGCCCAAACAATTCAGACAACCAACGTTGATGAGCTGATACATAAAAAAGATTTTGAACGGGTGAAGCGGTTCCAGCCTATGTAAAGCTAAGAAGTAAACAGGAAGTACTATATGTTACACACTGATGTTTCTCATATCCAAGAGTTTAATATATCCCATGTTATTACAAGCCTCTCATACCTCTTTACTACACATTTTTACACTCGTCTTCAATATCCTTTGTGGAAAAATCGTTCACCACAGCGAAGGCGAAATTATGGTTTTTATGAGATGAGACGCTTTTGCGCAGTAAAGTAGTCTTGTCTCCTGAAGCTTTGAGGTCGAAAGAGAGAGGCCTTTGCTCCTCGCATGGCTTCAAAGCACTTTCGTTTTAGGTTGCGCAACTCTGTGGCAGTTCGCGTTGGCTTTCATCGATCTACCCACAAATGAACCCTTTTTCACCAAAGGCCAATGCTTGCTGATGGAAGCACCGAATATCGCAGGGATAGTGATCAGTCAGATTATGANATCAGTCAGATTATGACTCTTTCTTTAGCCATCGATCGCATGAATTCTTTACGCAATCAGATGGCTTATTACCAGAAAAATCATCTCAAATCATCCATGTACTGGTGGGGGGTGGCAGGATTGCTTGGCATTGCGACCGCGGCCATGCCTCAAATTGCGAATGACGTTGGCACAGTCATCCACTATACAGATCCCACTTGGCCAACATGGTTCAGGTGGTATTGGATGGGATTTTCAATCAAAGTAAGCACAGCTGTGCTTCTAGCCTATCTCCTGGTGATTGTTTTCTCTCGGAAGAAGAACGGCATCTCAGGGAAGAATGAAGACAGCCGAGCAAACGAAAGAAGAATTGTGCGGGAAAAACTGATCACCAAAACAGTCATGCGCGTGTTGGCAGTATACGTTTTGTTCTGGGGTCTACCGAGTCTTGTATATAATATCACCGTAATGTTCAACGTTAGCCTAGGCTCATCGTTCGGTCTGTTCATGATGCTCGGATCAGTGTTGTGCTCCTGCGGAAACGTGATCTTTTTTCTCATGAGAGAAGACATCCGAGCGGGGGCCAAGTCACTCTTCGGCTGCAAGCAGCAAGGAACGTATTCCACGAACGGTACCACGGCTCAGAAAGTCACTGTGAATACAGTTCAAGTTGCCTCCGCGCAAATTAACTTCTCAAAGTAGAGTGGTTATTATTTTCTATATTTCAGCGTTTAGTTTGATATGCTGTACTTTTTCCAATGGGACCCAGAGCGTACTTTTACCAGCCTATGCTTGAGGGGAGCGTTTATTGGAAGAAATACGGTGTATGCTTGATTGAATCTGCTGTAGTCAACGACTGATAATATCCTATTTCTAATAAAACCTCAATCATGTGTTTTATTATTTATCGCTTCGCTAGAAGTTAACCCATGCTTCAGTTTGGCACTATTGGTTCACTACTATTTCATATGTTTTGTAATACACTATTTCTGTTGATGCTGTGTAATGCTATGCCTTAATTATGCGCAGTCAATTACTTATTTCTGTCTCAGAGGCGTTCCAATCGATTACAAGTTTAGAATGCTGTGGGCAGATGACACACTTGAGCTGGAAACAAATACGTTGCCGTCGTACCCTGCAGATTTGAACTCGCGCATGTAAATGCAGCCAAAACACCCAGACAGGAGTAAATCGCATCCCGTGATGGTGATATCGCTTTGTGCTGTGCTCAGCGTGGAGAGGATTTTTGGAGAATGTCCAAAAATGAGCGTGCGCGTGCTGGAATGGTTTGTCTTCTTTAGCCTTATTGATTGTCTTAAATAAAAGAATCATCGGAAAGGAAGATCGACCGCTAAAAAACCAACTAATAATGCATTTTGTTGTACTCTTGACATCTGTAATGCCGATCGCTAAGGTGGATTATGTATTAGCATCTTACCATTTACTGAAACAAACACATTGGCTGTCGTCAAAATGCTTCATGTAATAACTGTTTTGGCTACTGCCGCGAATATAAATCATGTGATCTTCACAAATATAGACACTTTCCATTTTCTAGACGAGGATGCTTAAAACTTGACACGAAATATCTTGGCGACATGTAATAAGTTTTAACCATCCATTCAATCATTTCTTTGAATTGTTTCTTTGCCGTGATGAAGCACTCAGTAAAGTTGTCACGCAGAGGTACGCCACTTACAGCAGCCAAGTTTTTAAACTGAAAGTGTCACGCAGCGGGGTTCAATCGGCCAGTTCTATGGCAATACATAAGGAAGAAAACTGTGCATATTGAGAGAAGGGCCTACTGTGAACTTTACTAGGGTGGAAAAATTTTCTGCGGAACAATCTCTTTCAGTATTCCACTGCTTATTTTTTTAATAAACTTGAGCATTGAACGCTCGTATATATTTCAATATAATAAAAACGATGGAATATTGGTTTATCGTCACAATACTCTATTTTATTTGTGCTTTTATTCCCATAATCGGCCAAGTGTTTGTACTGTTTGCTATGCTTCGAAGCAAAAAGATTCGTGGAAGCGGCGGTTCATATCTCATCATCAGCATGGTTTTAGGAGACTTCCTTATTTGTAAGCATTCTAAATACACAAGCCACTACCTTTCATTCTGTCATTTACCCTGAATACTTCGGCTTAAAATCCAGGGCTTATAAAATGTGATGTGATAATCATAGCATACCAAAAACAATTGAACAATAAAGAAATGTTCGATCAGACGTTCAAATAAAGTTGAAAGCTTTGTCAGAGTTAATTCATCCGAGGTTCAATAGAGATCTGCTGATAAACAACTTAATTGAACGTACATTATGAATTTGCATTCTTACTTTTATGCTTTCACACTCTGAGTTGATATTTTAACGTCTCGTAAATACCAATGGGCCGGGTTTCACATCGCGTACTTTAGCTAAAGTACGCGATGTGAAACCGGCCCTTTGTCATTGCGTAAAGTCCGACTTTAGCTAAAGTACGCGATTTGAAACCGGCCCAATATTTTTTGATGCCAACTAAAGCTTGATGCCACCGAAGCTGACACTTTCTCCTCCATGAATAGATCCATAGGTCGCATTTCACCTTATGAAATAAACTCTTATATTCAGGTTGCGCTACTGTTTGGCAGACTGCGCTGTACTTCATTGATCCCCCCACTGGTGAACCGTTTTTCACCAAAGGCCAATGTTTGCTGATGGAAGCGCCGAATATCGCAGGGATGGTCATCAGCCAAATAGCCACACTCTCCCTCGCCGTCGATCGAATGAATACTTTCCGAGATCCTATTGGCTACTACAAGAAAAATCATCTTAAATCATCCTTGTACTGGTGGGGGGTGGCAGGATCGCTAGGCATTGCAACTGCCGCCATGCCTCAGATTGCGAATGACATCGGCACAATCATCCACTACTTTGAACCCACTTGGCCGACATGGTTCAGAAGATATTGGATGATATTTTCAATCGTAATAAGCACACTCGTAATTCTGGCCTATCTCCTTGTGATTGTCTTCTCGCGGAAGATGAACAGCAATTTAGGGAAGAATGAAGACAGCCGAGCAAATGAAAGAAAAGCTGTACGGGAAAAAATGGTTATCAAAATGGTCGTGCGCGTTTTGACTGTGTACGTTCTTACCTGGGGCCTACCGAGTCTTGTATACAATGTCACCGTAATATTCAATGTTAGCCTCGGCACAGCGTTCGGTTTGTTGATGATGTTCGGATCGGTGTTGTGTTCCTGCGGAAATGTTGTCATTCTGCTGATGAGGGAAGACATCCGAGCTGAATTGAAATCGTTACTTTGGTGCTATTTTTCTCAGCAGCAAGAATCGTCTTCCGGTACCACTTCTGGAAAACAAAATATCGCATTAAGTGTGTTGAGAGTCGATTCAGCGTAAACTTCTCTGGTGCATAAATCCATTTTATAAATTCGACTGTTTATGCGGAATGCATGCTTGTTGCAGATATGGCTTTTTGATGGCAGCCTAACGCCCACTTTTCACAAAATAGATTTTTGTCTGTTATTCATTATTTTTGGTTAGATTAGTCAAGATGGTTATTATAATTGTTTGTTTATTGTTGCTGATTTAATGTAATAGGGTTATATAATAGTTTTTTGACTAATATAAATTTATTTTTCGTGCGAATCGAGGCAAAATAAAACAGAACAAATAGTCTAAAACCAAGAATGCTTGTATCGCTCGTAGCACCGCAGCCTCTCCTGAACAATTTTTCTCATTGCTATATCTGTTCGCGCTTGAGCAATTCTACTGCCTGTTCGAGAGTTTTTTCCTCTTAGACATCCCAATTAATACAAAGACGGCAATTAAAATCGGATGTAAATGAGGGACATTTCGCTGAAGTATGAAAACCCGAGTAATGACTAATAGCATGTTGGCATCTTTCGTAAAAGATTACTTCAATGAAGGGCCCTACGAATGACAACGTTTGAGTCAACTCAATTATTTCACAAGAAGAACTTCAAGAGCCAGATGTCCTCTAATATTCCCCGAAATGTTTATCTGCAAAGTCTTCAAGCAATGAGAGGAGATCCTTTAGAAAATGCAGAGCGCCACGACCGGTGTGAACAGGCATAGTTTTTACGCCATCATTTGCACACGTGGCGACCATTTTGAATGATATTTTATGACTTTTTGTTCGGTACTCTGATTTCTTATGTAAGCTTTTCGCTTTGTTCTATTTTGCCTTAGTTCTCTCGAAAAATAAATTTATACTTATAAAAGAACTTTTATATCAGCCTGTATACTCTTGTTTGAACGTTTTTGAAGGTGCTACGTTGCGCGAAGCAGCATATCTGTCAATATAATTCAGTTATGTATCTTAAACTTAAACGATATCACTTAAAGGTGTGCGCAAAGATCGGCGTGAGGGAAAAAAGAGCGATACGAGATTATTACGCGTATCCCTAAACCACTCTCTCTTCGGGCCTCTACTACTAGTTCATTTTAGAATTACAGTCAACCAGAAAATTAATCACGCTGAAATGTTTCCCTTTCAATTCATGATATCTGCGGTATCTTGGGCTAAAATATACAAGAGATAAGTCGTTAATTGGTCACCTGGAAATGCTCAAAGCGCAAGATTCCTCACCTACGCACTATTACTTTTGATTTTGCGTTTTATTCGTATTCCATTTGGGATTAATCTTGACGACTACACTGACATGAATCCGAGAATAAAGCATTAGCTGCCCACGTTCGCAAGAGATCAAAACGTGCATATCGAGCTATTATAGATATCGACGGAGTTCCGCTGGCGCTAATTATCAGAAAATATGAATGATCGCCAACTTTCCTTGGTGTTAAAATGCTTCGTCTCAAGCTCTAAACGATGGTTCAAAGATAAAAACTGAGCTGAGTAACACAATGAAGAATTTGCAGAAGTATTCTTTATTAATAGCTTGTTCGTCACATGGATATACACATGTGTATAATTACCCATGTCTTACATGATTGCGAAGCTAAGAAAATCTAAATTTGTTAGGAGACGGATGAGGCATCATATGCTCCTGATGAATATAAATTGGCAATCACGGTGAAGCCAGTTCTCATAACGGAACAGTAAATTTATCGAAAGAGAAACAAGATCTGCGCGAGAATTCTTATCTTTGTTGCGATTACGGTAATAATTTTAACGAGGATCCGTAAAGAAGTGTACGGTAAAAGACCTTGCGCACAAGTTTCCTTTAAACAACTGTGTCAAATGTAGTTTCGTAGTATTGAATATCTCTAAATAATTAATTGCAAGCTAAAAAAATGGAATTGGTCATGGTCATCTTTATGTTGTTCTATTTTGCTTGTACCATAACGCCCATATTTGGTCAAGCTTTGGTTCTGACAGTGTTGATCCGCAGTAAGCTGCTTCGTGATAGCGACAACTCCTATCTTCTCGTCGGCGTGTTAATTGGAGACTTCCTCAGTTGTAAGCTTATTTATATCTCTTGAAAATCATTCATAACCCACACACCGGTCTGGGCATCTTGCTCTGAGGAACGACGCGAGATGGGTTGGCTTAGGGGGGTGGGTTATTCCAATTATGCTTTAACAAATATAATTCCCAAATAAAACAAAATGGAGGGTGTTATATGTGATTTGAAAGTGTCCTTTTTCAATTGGAGGGTTTCATTACTTAAGTTAAAATGGAATATATACCCTAAGAATTATGATAACGAAAATTGATGAGCTGTTATCTTCTAAACCATTTTAATGCGCATGTCTGCACTCACCTTCAACATTCTTTGTTCAAAATTCATTCACTGCAGCTGAAGCAAAATTTCCATTTTAAAGAGATGAGCGCTTTCTCGCAGTAATGTATGATTCTCCTCAAGCTTTGAGGCTAACAGATGAATATCTGTGCTTCTCGCTAGACTTCAAACCACTTTCGTTTTTAGGTTGCGCAACTCTGTGGCAGTTTGCGATGGCTTTCATCGATCTGCCCACAAATGAACCCTTTTTCGCCAAAGGCCAATGCTTGCTGATGGAAGCACCGAATATCGCAGGGATGGTGATCAGTCAGACTATGACTCTTTCTCTAGCCATCGATCGCATGAATTCTTTACGCAATCAGATGGCTTATTACCAGAAAAATCATCTCAAATCATCCATGTACTGGTGGGGTGCGGCAGGATTGCTTGGCATTGCGACCGCCGCCATGCCTCAAATTGCGAATGACATCGGCACAGTCATCCACTGTACAGATCCCACCTGGCCAACATGGTTCAGAAGATATTGGATGGGATTTTCAATCATAGTAAGCACAGCTGTGCTTCTAGCCTATCTCCTGGTGATTGTTTTCTCGCGAAAGAAGAATGGCATATCGGGAAAGAATGAAGACAGCCGAGCAAACGAAAGAAGAATTGTGCGTGAAAAACTGATCACCAAAACAGTCATGCGCGTGTTGGCAGTATACGTTTTGTTCTGGGGTCTGCCGAGTCTTGCTTACAACGTTAGTGTAATATTCAACGTTAGCCTAGGCTCATCGTTCGGTATGTTTATGATGCTCGGATCAGTGTTGTGCTCCTGCGGAAATGTGATCTTTTTTCTCATGAGAGATGACATGCGAGCGGGAGTCAAGTCACTTTTCGGCTGCAAGCAGCAAGGGCCGCACTCCAAAGTTATTACCATAGCTCAGAGAGCCACTGTGAATACAGTTAGAGTTGCCTCAATGTAAATTAACTGCGCAAAGTGCGCATATTGCTATTTTCCATATTTGAATATTTGGTTTTTCGTGCAGCATTACGGCTACATTGACCGCTTTTGAACTTTTTATTAACCCTATATTTTTGATTTTATTGAATGTAGTAATACTCAGCATTTATTATCTATTGTGTTTGCGTTTGAAATGTTGATGTATTTTATTTCCTGTTGAGGCCTTTTAGTTAATAAATTTCCTGTTCAGTTATGAGTTTACTTGTGTCTCAACGAATGTTGACATTACCGTATCGAAGAGCAACGGTAGTAGAAAGAACTGCAATCATGATTGCGACGCGATAAGACCGTCTTTGTAATGAAGAGAATGAACAAGTGGCTATGGTAGTATCGGCCTAATCAGTAAGATGTGGGCGTTCGGTATTTGTTTGTAATTTGGCGTTGCTCTAGAAACGGTTTAATTTTAATCTTGCGCTAACTACCACTGAGGCGCAAATGAACCGGCTTTGGTCGGCAGAGCACATTTTTTGCTTTGGTTTGTTTTATCTGAGCATTGGTGGAAATATAGATACGTAGTTTGAAGTTTGATGGGAAGCTTTTTTTCGTCAGTGAATGTTGTTAATCAATGAGTCAGAAAATAATTTATGATCCCATTCGCTACAAGCAATTTTCTGCTTTAATGAATACCCAAACGCATAACAGACTTCTTTTTATCTTTTTTAATCAAAGACTTAATGGGTGGGTTTCACATCGCATACTTTAGCTAAAGTCGGACTTTAGGCCTATCCTTCATCATTGCGTTAAGTCCGACTTTAGTTAAAGTACGCGATGTGAAACCGGCCCATTGTATCCTGTGTCTAATTTAACCTAAATCATGTAAAATATTATCTACCACCCTCGCAGGAGATGAACCAGGGATGCGGTTTGACAATAACTGATTCACCAGTATTGCTGAGGTTTTGAAATACAGCATTTATGTTGGCATTTTGTTAGGCTATGCCTATTTTATACGCGGTCAATTACATATTTCTGTCTCAGAGGCGTTCCAATCAGCACCAAACTGGGATACTATGCGCATCTGACGCACTTGGTCAGAAAGCAAGTACAGTAAGGCGAAAAATTAAACGGTGGGATTACATTGGGGTGAACTGGGCGGTACGGCCGACCACCTAGTTTAAGTCCCACCTACTATTCCTACGCTAACAGTATCACCGTGTTAGACCGATCAATCGCCCAAATTAAGTCCCACAAATGAAGACATCTTACCACTTACTGAAACAAACACGTTTGTTGACGTCAAAATGCTTCACGTCATGGCCATTGAGGTTAGTGATGCAAAAACTGATTAAGTGTTCCATACATCTATAGACGCTTTCAATTTTCAAGACGAGGAGGATGGTTAAAACATGACACGAAGTGTCTCGGCGACATGTAACAAGTTGTAAACATCCATTCAATCATTTCTTAGAATTTTTTCTTTGCCGTAATAAAGCACTCAATAAAATTATCACGCAGAGGTACGCCGATTATAGCATCCAAGCTGTTGTCTTGAAAGCGTCACGCAACGGAGTTCAAGCGATCCGTTACTAAGGCAATATTTGGGGAAATAAAATGTGTATATAGGAGACGCCCGCTGTGAACTTTATCAGAGTGGAAAAATTTTCAGCTAAACACATTTCTCACAGTGCGCTACTGTCTGTATTTTATTAAACTTGAACATTGAGCGGTCATATATTTCCATATAATAAAAGAAAACGATGGACTTCTGGTTTATCCTCACAATACTCTATTTTATTTGTGCTTTTATTCCCATAATCGGTCAAGTGTTTGTACTGATTGCTATGCTTCGAAGCAAGAAGATTCGTGGAAGCGGCGGTTCCTATCTCATCATCAGCATGATTTTGGGAGACTTTCTCATATGTAAGTGTTCTAAATGTACAAGCCACTACCAATCATCCAATCATATACCACAGCTATGTCGGTATAAAATCTGGGGCCTTTAATATATGAGAGGGCAATCAACGCATACTAAAAATTATTATACAGCAAATGATGATAAGACGATCAGTTAAAGCTGAAAAATATTTTCCACTTAATTCATCTCAGGGACGACAGATAGTAGTTGATAAGAACTGAAAAGAACGCGCGATATGAATATGTGATTTTATTATCATAATTGTAACTTTAAGACTTGCAGTTTTCGTGTCTCGTAAAATACGGTAACAGGCTGATACCTAATGCATCTTGATGCTATCATGGCTGACACTTTGAGGTTGATGAATGGATAGTTTGGTCGCATTTAAACCTTTGAAATACACTCTTATATTCAGGTTGCGGTACTGTTTGGCAGACTGCAATGACCTTCATTGATCCACCCACAATCAAACCGTTTTTCACCAAAGGGCAATGTTTGCTGATGGAAGCACCGAATATCGCAGGGATGGTCATCAGTCAAATAGCCACACTTTCCCTCGCCGTCGATCGAATGAATACTTTCCGAGATCCTATTGGCTACTATAAGAAAGAGCACTTTCAATCTGCTATGTACTGGTGGGGTGCGGCAGGATCGCTTGGCATTGCAACCGCCGCCATGCCTCATATTGCGAATGACATCGGCACAGTCATCCACTGTACAGATCCCACCTGGCCAACATGGTTCAGACGATATTGGATGATATTTTCAATCGTAGTAAGCGCATTTGTGCTTCTAGCCTATCTCCTTGTGATTGTTTTCTCGCGGAAGAAGAGCAGCATCACCGGGAAGAATGAAGACAGCCGAGCAAACGAAAGAAGAATTGTACGTGAAAAACTGATCACCAAAACAGTCATGCGCGTTTTGACAGTATACGTTCTGTTCTGGGGTCTGCCGAGTCTTGTGTACAATGTCACCGTAATATTCAATGTTAGCCTCGGCACAGTGTTCGGTTTGTTGATGATGTTCGGATCGGTGTTGTGCTCCTGCGGAAATGTTGTCATTCTGCTGATGAGGGAAGACATCCGAACGGAACTGAAATTGCTATTTAGTTGCTGTTTTTCTCAGCAGCAGAGATCGCCAACCGTGACCACTTCTGGAAGACAGAATTTTGGCTTAAATGTTGTCAGAATCGCTTCAGCGTAAATTATTAAGATTTTAATCTTCATTCATGTATTTGGATGTGCAAGCAGAATGTCTCTGTATTGCATATATCCCATTTTAGGTTGCATCCACCGCCTGCTCTTTCCTGAAAGTAATTCTCTTTCTTTACTCGTTTTTTGCATTGATTTACATTTGTGATGATGTAGTTACGCGCAAATTGTTGTTCATTTAATTGTATACTCTTATTTGAGCATTTTGGACAGCACCATGTTGTGTGGAGTATCACAGTGGTCAATATAATGCGGTTTTGTATCTCAAACTTGATCGATATCGTTGACAGACGTGCGCATAGGTCGGTGGGAGGGGCAAAAGAACGAGGTGAGATTAACATGGACATTCTTGAATCACACTCCCTTTCGGCTTTTATTTACTTTTTCACTCTACAGAAACAGAAAATCAATCTCACTCAAACGTCTCCCCTTCATTCATTAATGATATTTGGCGTGTCCTGAGCTAAATTCTGTTACATACGAATTAACTGATCGCCTGGAAATGCGCAAAGCGCAGCGTTTACTCACCTGCGCACTATTACTTCTGATCTTGCATTTCATTCGTATTCCATTTGGGATTAATCTGGATGACTAAACTGACATGAATACGAAAGTACAACAATAATTACGCACGTGAGCAAGGAATCAAAACGTGCATATTGAGCTACTTCAGAAATCTTTATAGTTCCGCTGGCGCTAATTATCACAAAACTTGAATGATCGCCACCTTTACCTGACGTCAAAAGGCTCCGAGTCGAGCTCCAAAATATAGTTCGGTTTCCTAAATTGAGCTTAACTACAATGAAGAATTTGCAGAAGTATTCTTAATTAGGGGCTTGTTCGTCACATGGATATACACTTGAGTGTAATTACTCAAGTCCACCATAATTGCGGAGTTAAGAACATCTAAAATTGTAAGGAGACGGATGAGACATCATATGCTTCAGGCCGATATAAACTGGCAATATCGGTGAAGTTAATTCACATACCGGTACAGTAAACTTGTCTACACGGATGCAAGTAATGCACCAAGCCTTCATGTCTGTGTTACAAAAAGGGCAATAATTTGCGCGACTGCATGAAAGAAGTGGCAGAAAAAAAACCTCTGCACAAGCTTCCTGTGGACAACTGTTTGAAGTTTAATTTTACAGCACTGAATATCTGTTAAAAAATTGATTACACGTTAATATAATGGAATTATTCATGATCGTCTTCTTCATGTTCTATTTTGTTTGTACCATAACGCCTATATTCGGTCAAGCTTTAATATTGACAGTGCTGATCCGCAGTAAGCTGCTTCGTGATAGCGACAATTCCTACCTACTCGTCGGCATGTTAATCGGCGAATTCCTGATTTGTAAGCATCTTTATATTTCTTGAAAATCATGAATTTATTCACTCAACCGATCAGGCATCACTGTTTAGGGGACAGCGTATGAATGCCATTTTCGTTTTACCAAGGACAATTTTCAGGTTAAAGAGAACGTTTTTCATTAAGATTTCATTTGGAAAGTACTTACTTTGAACTGAAAAAGCTTTCTTTCAATTCAAAGGTGATCTTGCTAAAACGCAAATAGAATAGTACCCCCAAAAAATTGAGGCAACCAGAGTTAACGACCTGTCTTATTAAAATAATCTATAGTTTAAAATTAAGCTGATTAAGCCAACCAAAACTTGAAAAGCAAATTGGCTCTTTTGTTTCGTAATGACAAATACTTGCAATATCTTAGAGTTTTTTTGTGCCTCATGAGATTATATACCCTCCACACCACTTCATGCATATGCCTGCCCTTACCTTCAATATCCTTTGTTCAAAAATCCCTCCTCATAGCCGTGGTGGAGTTTCTGTTTTAAAGAGACGACGCGCTTTTGCGCCATAAAGTAGCCATTTCTGCTGAAACTTTGAGGATGACTGATGGATGTCTCTGCTCCTGCCTTCATTTTAAAGCTCTTTTCCTTTTTAGGTTGTGCAACTCTGTGGCAGTTTGCGATGGCTTTCATCGATCCATTCACAGTCGACCCCTTTTTTATGAAAGGTCAATGTTTGCTGATGGAAGCACCGAATATCGCAGGGATGGTAATCAGTCAGATTATCACTCTTTCTCTAGCCATCGATCGCATGAATTCTTTACGCAATCAGATGGCTTATTACCAGAAAAATCATCTCAAATCATCCATGTACTGGTGGGGTGCGGCAGGATTGCTTGGCATTGCGACCGCCGCCATGCCTCAAATTGCGAATGACATCGGCACAGTCATCCACTGTACAGATCCCACCTGGCCAACATGGTTCAGAAGATATTGGATGGGATTTTCAATCATAGTAAGCACAGCTGTGCTTCTAGCCTATCTCCTGGTGATTGTTTTCTCGCGAAAGAAGAATGGCATATCGGGAAAGAATGAAGACAGCCGAGCAAACGAAAGAAGAATTGTGCGTGAAAAACTGATCACCAAAACAGTCATGCGCGTGTTGGCAGTATACGTTCTGTTCTGGGGTCTGCCGAGTCTTGTGTACAACGTTACTGTAATATTCAACGTTAGCCTAGGCTCATCGTTCGGTATGTTCATGATGCTCGGATCAGTGTTGTGCTCCTCCGGAAATATTATTCTTCTGCTGATGAGAGAAGACATCCGAGCGGGGGCCAAGTCACTCTTCGGCTGCAAGCAGAAAGGGCCTTATATGAAAAACAGTGTCTCAGCTCAAAAAGGTTCTGTGAATACAATCCGAGTTATCCCCCATGTTGATTAAATGCACTAAGTATACAGATTGGTATTTTTCATTTTTGAATATTTGGGTTTTCCTGTAGCATCGCTGCTTCATTGACCGCTTTTGAACTTTTTGTAAAACCTTTATTTTTGCTTTTATTGTACATCAAAATATTCAGCATTCAATATCTATCGTGCTGCGATGTGTGTTGTAATTGTTGGTGCCGATTTCTCTGTGTCAACTATTTGTATGTCTGTGTCTGTGTTGAAGAATATTGATATTACTGTATCCAAGAGCAGTGGCAGTAGAAAGAACCGCTACCAAGGTACTGCTGCAATGACACGCTATGGGTCGTGAGGAAAATCAACTATTGATTACAGTAGCTTCGCCTTAATAGTGCCCGAACGATCTATGTTTAAGATGTGGGCGGTTGGTATTTGATTGCTATTTTGCGTTGCCCTAGTAACTATTTAGTATTAATCGCGTGCTATTTACCCATGAGGTGCAATGAGCGTGCTTTAGTCTGCATACCACACCTTTCGCACTGCTTCATTGTATCTGAGGGAACGATATAGCCTTTTTTGAGTTTGATGTTAACAATTTTTTCGTCAAGCAACACTGCTCTTTTGAGTTGTACAATAGTTAGTGTACATGGAGGCTAGTTTTTCCGCGAAGCGTTGGCGATCTATTTAAAACGAAAGGTCGCCTAGCTTAGGACCTTTTTTGAACAAGCATTGAATAGTGAAGGCACTAGTTTGGGTAGTACACGCCTCCCCCAGGCAAATGCTGCTGATTTTTCACAAGACCTAGTTCAGAAATGATTTAGATCAGTGGCTTGCTTCGCTCGCCCAGTTGTCTTCTAGCCTTC
>NIUQ01002091.1:0-24594 GCA_002796945.1 Plectus sambesii
TAGAGCACGCACTTCACAGCGTAGCGTGTGGTCTCGTAAAGAAGTGCTCAGCTAACGGCAATACGGTAGTTTCCTTTCCAAGCCAATTCTCGTCGACCAGTTAAGGGGTTATAACTTTTTAAGGGGGCCGAATCTGAAAAAACTGAATGCGCAGCGATGATCAGCGTGTTCGACTTGACAACATATCAAAAAATAATTTTTCACCGCAGTTCCCCTTTAAGTTACGCGCGTGCCTCCCAGCTAAAACTCGTTTTTCGAGGTTGCCAAATTTCATCGCTTACTGCGCTTCACTTGTAACCGATTTCGCTGATTTTTTAATACAATGTTAGATAACATCCAGAGTATCTCTGGTTTAAAAAAATTAAGAATCGGATCAATTTTTCTCGAGTTATTGCAAAAATAATAGTGTGATACTTTTTTTTGATCCACCCTGTACAAATAACGCTAATATATTATGCACATTTGGGGAAAGCTGGAGATGGTTTAAACATTTAACACGTTTCAAAACGATTAAATATATACCAATCGCCCTAAATACGAGGCAGAAGATAACGGTCAGAGCGATGAATGTGATATCCCAGTGATGCTTTCGAATAGTAGAGAGGCCAAGGAACA
This sequence comes from Plectus sambesii, assembly GCA_002796945.1. Lineage (NCBI taxonomy): Eukaryota > Metazoa > Nematoda > Chromadorea > Plectida > Plectidae > Plectus > Plectus sambesii. The sequence goes on from NIUQ01002091.1 coordinate 616, forward strand.
TAAAGATAACTGTTTGGCTGATACCCGATAGCATCTTTGTGAAATATTTGATTGATACGGCAGCCTTGGATGATATGTTTAATTTGACAAAACGTTTCATTGCGATGCCGCAGAATACTATTCTAAATGATAAATGAAATCTTTATCAGGTGCAAATGCGTGGAGATAAGTAAAATAGCATACGCCGTAATGGCAGAGAGACCGAACATTTCTGCAGTCAGATAGGCGCAATACGGCATCAAGTAAACGAAAACTGGATTAAGGACTTTGACATGTTTCGTGTATCTAAAAACAATGTTAAGAAAAACTAAGCGCATAAATATGAAGCACAAAAACTCAACGAAAAATTCAAAAAGAAAAAGCGGGGTTACCGTTGATAAGTGTTTTTACGATTGAAGTTATAGTTTTTCGCGAAACTATTAATCTTACGCAATTAATCTCGACAAAATATTTTGCCAGAGTTTCAAGGGTGTTTTTAAAAAAATTTCAAATTGATCCAAAATGCTACTGAAATACATCACTCAATAAGGAACTTTTACGCAATTAGACTAAGATAAATGAATTCATTTTTGATAACTTTTACTTTATATTGCATTTTAATAAATTTGGCTTCCTGTTTCAAAGTACGATTTTGAGAGTACACATGTTAACATATGAAGAAATTTAAAATAAATTTAGATATATTATAAAGGGCCGCTGGCTTATGAATCCGAAAATATTTTGTTTGACACACCTTAAGCACGACTCTCGCTAAAATTTACATTTTAATTTGAACGCGGAGTATCAAACGTTGACGCAGCTCCTCTTAATTTCTCTGACCGGAAAAGCAACGGATTTGCTTTCTACAAAACAAGTGAATCCCAAAATGCTTCATTATAAAAAGTGCAGTAGTTCTGATTCATTACAGCAAAAACAGTTTAACTATTAATAGAGCGTTGCAACATATTTCATTTTCTCATAGAGTAAAAGCTCGTTGAATGGTTGTATATTGCAGCATAAAATCAAGTGACGGACGCATATATATACTCTCTGATGATAGTATGCGCAGATCGGGACAAAGAGCAAACGTACTTTGTCGTGAAACTGACGATGAATGCCCATATAAGGCCGATGATGACGCCACCCAGTCCGACGACAAAAAAACTGATACCGCCTGCCATAAAGTCGATTGGAATCAAATTTTCAGCCCCGATTTCCGAGAACGACAGAAAGATTTGGTACAGAACCTGAAATACGCGAAAATTATAGATACTACATACTGTGAGGTTTCATATTCATAGTCTCCCTTCAATGTATAAGGACGAGAACTGTGTGTGGTTTAGCTATTAGTTTTACTGTTTAATCCCATCAGTTATTCGGTAGTCCCCAATTTTTAGACACTCACCATGCTGCGCGCCTGCCAAGATGCACCAAAAGCAATCCAGAAATCATTCAATGAACATCAAACTATTGTTTCCGGCGATAAGCCGATGTTTAAGAGATGGTGAAGCATAGAGTAACGAAAAGGAATGATACTCACAACAGTGACGGCGTCGTTCAGGAGGGACTCGCCAAAGACAGTGATAAAGAGAACTTCGTTGACATGGATTTCCTCAAAGACGACGCTCACCGCGACAGGATCCACTGCGCTAATCAGCGAAGTAAACAGCAGCACGTGCAGCAGCGGGGTCGCTGCCGAAAAAATCCCCGTCAAACCGATTGCCCACAATGCAAGACCTTAATTAATTACAATTCAGAGATATATTCTACTTCCATACCTCTAATAAAGCGTGGGTATTAAAATAAGAATAGAGCTATTGCAATGTTTGTAAGCATACAGTATGATACTCGTACAAAAAAGCACCACTTGGCCTAAATTGCGGCGAAGGTATGAAAGACAGTATCGGATAGCGATAAAAGCTTCAAAAATCTTACTTGCCCATAAGCTTTTTAAATGAAGCCGAACTCTACTAAAGTTTGCAGTAATTTTGAAAACCTCTAATGCAAAGATATGCCTCACGGCCTATTGTGAACGCGTCAAAGCAAAAAAAATCTATAACATGAATACCATCTGCACTCTGTAGGTATGACCAAGTGGAGCGCGGCCCTAGAAATGGGTTTTTTGTGTAACAATACGCAGCGAATTTAGTGGTCGTATCTTCAGTATTATCTGGCTTGCGGAATGATAAAATAGATTAATAGAACAAAGCAAGCGATTTTTATATTCTCTTCTTTCATTCAGTGTCAATTGAATGTAGCGCATTAATCCATTCAGGTTAGGGCCAAACAGAATTTTGCAATTTAAAATTGCTGATACAGTGGAAACCGGACAAGTGCAACCCGGATAAGTGCACAACCCGGATAAGTGCACAAGTTCTCCATGCCCCGAACTTTTGTACTATGTTTTGTACATGATCTGAACCCGGATAACTGCACACCGGATAAGTGCACAACCCGGATAAGTGCACATGTTTCGCAAGCCCCGTGTGCAACTTTTGTATGCAATTGTACCCGGATAAGTGCACAAGGGTGCGACCCCACCTAAATGTCACTCAAAAATATGTGCATATGATGTACAGTGCATCAAAACAATGCCTTTGTTAATCAAAATACCTTTCAACCTTGTTTTTCATGAAGCTATGTAAAATGGAAAGAAATGTTTTGTATACCATTTCCGCTTTAACAGGGACGCTTTCCAAGTCAATAAGGACATTTTTCTAGCCACATTTATACGACAACTGTCTTTTTTGATGTGAAAAATGTTCTCTTTGCTTTGGAAGGTATCTTTATTAAGTGGGAATGCTATATAACTAATAAAATATGCTTATTTCAAGGATTTGAGCAAAAATCGGGTCAAGAACTATGCACTTAGGCCGAACCCGGATAACTGCACAACCCGGATAAGTGCACAAAATTTTCTTGCCGCATCGATGTGCACTTATCCGGGTTCCACTGTATACAAACTTACCAATTGTCGCCATGTTCCAAATCGTTCCAATAACAGCAAAAACTAAAATGGAGCCAATATTGTCGAAGAAGGCCCTGTTCGGCATAAAGTATCCCGCGTCGAAAACTATTGGCGGCATCAGATAAAGGAAAAATGAGTGAGAATTGAGACTGTAGTTGGTGGACTCGATATTCAACAGAGAAAGAATGATTCCGACCATCAGACCGACCATGATGAGTAGGGCACTGTCCGAAAAGATATCCGAAAATTTCTTTGATAAATGTAAACCTGCAAAATTAGAAAATTGAACAAGAGTGCAGGCTGATAGTCGTCTATATACTGCGCGTTACATCGAATGAGAGCTGTGAATAGTGTGTGCATTATTTGTATAGGCATTATTGAAAACAAGCTTGATCAGCGACATGGAACAATATTATTGCTCTACCAACTCCAGCGAACAGTGACACACCCTTGTTCGGTTCCTCCAAGACGCTCTAGATTATTAATTGTCCCTTGTTTTCTCTTTTAGCAATGCTATTGTTACATATGCGCGCAGGGGAGCAAAATGATGTTCATGGTTATTAATCCACTTCCATATAGCTCTGAATTTAGGGACATTCTTGATTTGTCATCTTTAACTTTGCCGACGTTGTAACAGATATTTTCGATTTCTATAGTTAACATCCCACCTATCGACTGATAAACGAATATTTCCCCATTAAGACATTTGTATGGTAAATCAACTGGCCGTCCCTTTTCCGCCAAGTTCTCTTCCCACGTTACAACCGGATTGTAACGATCAAGGTAAGGTAACCCCGATCGACCGTCGATCAAACTGAAACTTGTTACTGTGCAGAAAATGTTCACGGAATCTTGGGACGCTGAAGATTTAGATAGTGAAATAATGTCGCGTTTTAAAATGGAAACTTAATGAGAATTTAGACAGCGCCCTGGCATTAGTTTGGAATGCCGTATGCTGAATGAAAGTGCACAATCCTTTGAAAATGTCCGACTTAATTGCACATCTCATAACTATTCATTTACTTATGTTATTCATCAAAATTTGCCTGCAATTTAACAAGCTTTTAAAATGTACACAAGCCATATTTGTGCTTAGCAGTCAATCGAAATAGAATGCACAGTTTCAAAATGAGCCCCTGCAAACAGCCTCCTTCAAGGCGTATCAAGGTAATAGAGTGCCCGGAGTTCTATTCGGTCACAAAAAATATCCTAAATGCTATGTTAACGCACCAGTTTTGGCAAAGCTTGCCAGCAGGATCCAGATAGCGACGGTATAAGGTGTGGCAACATGATACCAGTGGAATTTCGCTACGGCATACCCAGTTGGTATTTCATAGTGTTGATCATGAGAGTCGCCGGGTTGGTTAGATTGTTCTCCATAATCATCGATTTTATCACTAAAGGCGAGAGGTACTGCTTGACTTTCATAGTCATCTTTTTCCGCCTTTGCAGTGGAGACGAAGACCAGCAATAAGACACACAGTAAGAGTAATACAGGCAGTAAGCGTTTCATTCTTCCTCTGCGGCTAAAATATTTTACAATAACTATACAGCTCAAGGTTGAGAGGTCATGCATATAAGACTTTCAGGCATCGGCATGCAAGTTAGTCGACCCGATCTTTACAACTTTCGAGCAGTGGGCTCGAATTAGAATTAGTATTTTGAAACTTAAATCATAATCATTTGCTTGAGGAATAATTTGAACTAAAATTGTAGATGGAAATTAGAGTAGAGTTCGCACATAAGCTTATACTAGTAAATTACTGCTTGAAACATTCATTGTAATTCACAGACAATCGGAATAGATGACTGCTACGATTCAGAATTTCTTAGCGCTAATTTCTCCAAACGTACACAAAAGAGAGACGGTCGCCTGATTAGGACTTTGGAAAAGACAGCGTGGATGGCTATGGACTGTGTGCGCGTCCAAACCGTGTGCACAACAGTTTCTTTCTCAGAGCGCTTTGAATATTTCAGTACATTGCGCTATGCCGTGAGTGTCTGCGCAGCTCACCACTTATCGACGATCAGTCACCTCAATTTTATTCGTCGACGAAACGGAAGGTCCGTATAGTCTTCTCCGCAGCATTTGCGGGAAGGGTTGAGCAAGCTCCTATGCCTCTCTTAGTTTGGGAATGCTTTGCTGCGTTTGATAAACGAATAATTTGAACAGAAGATAATTAAAGGATTCTTCAAAAGTGTGCAGCATGTTAATTTAATCACCAATCTATTTCATAAAAAAGGAAATTGCTGCATGCGCCGGTTCGTCGCAATAGTATACACCAGTTTCAGTATCTTCATATGTTCATTACAACGGCTATAAGCTTTCAATAAAGGGGCTAAAACTGCATTCATAACCTCACACATTACAGAACTATGATCGAGTATGTTCGACTTTAATTAGTTATAAATTCAACGTTCCCATACCTCTTTTTTCTATACCACCTGACTGCAAAAAAAGAACCAATTCACTCAATATTTAGGATGATCACATCAACAAAGATCCTAACATTTCCACATTAATAGCATATCTTATTGCCATCAATAAACGTAACCATATTGCACATACCAATCTGTTTCATAACGTTAACTGCAACCATTTGATTAAATTTACAGTCGGCATAAGATCTGGCTGACAGAGTGACGCGTCTTTATAAAGTATCCATTCCCCGAGGCGTTCTCTTTTGTTGAGATTGACCGTTGTTGGAAACCTGTCAAATTGCAGTTGACTGTGGCAGACAAACGGTTTCCCTCTTATCTCGATCTCAGACGCATGTCGTAGGAGCATACATCTGCCAGTTTATGACCGGGCATTCAAAACTGACTTTCAATAGGATAAAATGCAAAAAATTTTAATGGAATGATTGCCCTGTTTTTTGATTCACAGTGTGCTCGGAGATCGTATTTAAATTAAATATAGAGATAATGTTCCTCACGCACTAAATGAATGCAGGCACACCACACCGTACGTACCGTTTCTATTTTTATCCAAGTATAGTCAATTTCAACCAGTACGAAATATTCTAACCTCCATTAAATCGGAGCTTCTGGCACAAATCGTTTGGCACCGCCGAATTAGGGCAGTCACCGCGCGGGTCATCTCGTTCCTATTATCTTGTTTTTTTCTGCATTTATCCTCAATCACAACTGTTCTTTCGTTATTCTGTCATTTTTTTAAATCTGTTTCAAATCTTTTCAGTCTCTGACAATCATTTTAAGAACCCATTTAATTAATCAATTTAAATGAGATTGAGTCTAGTATATCGCCCTGATCAGGTCACTGACGTGTTACATAATATCATAGTAGAGAGGAAAAGAAAGTACGATATTCACCTGTAACTTGTTACAATACGCTTTCGTTATTTGTAGGCTGGACTTGACAATTAGTTTTAGAATAATTTTAGCGTAGATATTAGCTATTCATAGCACAGGAAGGAATGAAACTTAAGAGCAGCTTCATTCGAACTTAGATGAAGAGAAGATATCAACGAAAAGGAACTGACTTATGAGTAGCGTCCCGTATAACTGCCGAATGAACAATTCACCCGATCTCTGTTTGCTGCACTGCAAATGTGAAAAAAACTTATTCTTCTATTCTAGAGAGTCGAGAATCAGGCTGTTCAGCACTTGCTATTTTATGAACCATTCTAATAATTATAAAAACTCAAATAAGCGTGTTATGCACAAAAAGCCACATGTATGTTTCAATTTAAAGTAGCAAGATTCATCTTTAGTCCAATTTTCAGTTCAAAATTTACTTTTAGGATATGCTTAATCATCGCGTTATGCATGAAAATTCGTTCGTAAACGATATGAAATGTATCCGATAGTAAAGTTTAACACTTGTTATTTTCAGGCGAATAAATATCGAACAACTCGCGGAATACTTTTTGACATGGCAAATAAGTCGGGAAAGTCGCATGATTTCACTTTCAAACTGCTGCTGATTGGCGATAAGGCAGTCGGGAAGACCAGTATTATGTATCGGTTCTCGGATGATAAGTTCAACCCAAGCTGGCTGGCTACCATTGGTATTTTATTTTGAATTTGTGCTTTTCCGATCAGTCCTACGTTAAGCAAAGCGTAGCGAGTCGCAGCAACACTCATGCAGTTGAATAAAGGTTGTATGTGTTTGAAAGTACAGAAATAGCTAAGACCGTGCCATAGTCGGTGTGTGGACAACAATTAAAACGCGCCCTATGTTTGACCTTCACACACTAAAAACATCAAACATAGGGCGCGGTTTTCGTTTTTTCCGTCGGTGTGATCTCGTAACCTCCTGCGCGCGCCAGGATAAAAATCAATTCTGCCATCTCGCCGTCGACCTGCCGTCGCGCCAGGTTGAACGCCGCTTTTCACTATCGGACATTATATTAACTAATTTAAGTTGATCAGATCGCGATATACACGGCTTCACACGCTAAGCCATCACTTTGCTTTCAAAGTTTGTCCTCTTCGCATCCAACGACGTTATCTTTCATTCATATTGTACGCATCATGGACGAAACTGAATGCATACGTGATAAGTTACGATGCAAACGTTACGAGTTCGGGGGAAAGACTCTGTATAATCAAATGGCAATGATGTTAAATTTGTTTATAGTCGCGCCATTTTCTGACAAAATGCGATCAGAGTGCACATTGAAACAGTTTGAGTCCCCCAAGTTGGTCTGATAATATTTCGTTACTTTTAACGGTTTATAGTCAAAATTTCCTGAGCAGTAACAAGAAATTTCGCCAAGCACCCTAGTTGGCGAAAATGAGCTCACTTTTCAGTGCGAAAGCACTATTTCTCACAAGGAATGATAGTTGTTTCTTGGTTTTTACGTGCCTAAATTGATACCAAGGAGCGCTATCTAATTTTGAAGCAGTTAAACGTATTAAATCTATGACGCCTTCCTATTGATCGGTAAATTTTGACTATAGCTATACTTTCTCTCAACAGCAAGTATGTATTCATGATATTTCTACATCCACCAACTTGTTTATCAGCTACTGTGCATTTTGTTGCAAAGTCAGAACCAGAAAGCTAATTTTATTCTATTTCTCACTGCTATTTTGTTTATGATCTTTCAATTATTGCAGGCATCGACTTTAAAATCCGAACGATTGAGTTGAATGGAAACACCATAAAGCTGCAAATCTGGTAAAAGTTTCTCTTTTCTGGCACCTGGACGTTTATCATTTTCTTGCAGTGTGTATAAATTATTGTTTAAGCATTGTGCATCATTTTTTAGTTTTAACCGCAAGAACGGTTGAAACATCCATTCCAAAACGCGAACAACGTAATCATCATTGAGCTTCTCGGTCTCAAAGCTGAAATGCGATCGCTGTAGGATGTATCATAAATTATTTTAATCAGGTATTACAAGCGCACTGCAAATCATATTATGTTATATTATATCTAGCTGATCGCTCAGCAGCTTGTCATAAGTACAGTAGAATTCGCTTATAGCGGTTTCGGTTATAACGGTTTTTTCGCTTTTACCAGTCATGTTTAGCCGGTCACAAAGCGTGTCTTCCCATACAAACAAGTTCGTTTATAGCGGTATTTTGCTTATACCGGTCAAAAAGTGCCGGTCCCGCAAAAACCGCTATAAACGAATTTCACTGTAGCCGATAAAAATGTACAGTACGTGACCATAGGTAGAGGTGCTCGCTGTTCCATATCTTTCCTAAATGCTAGGTACACTGGAATCTCGATTAGTGCACATGTTTTGCAAGTCTTATGTGCAACTTTTGTACTAATTTATGTCCAAATAAACCGATAATATTTTCTTGCCCGATCGATGTGCGCTTACCCGGTTTTGACTGACATGATTCAGGGACACTGCTGGACAGGAGCGGTTCGATACGATCACAGCGCAGTATTACCGTGGCGCTATGGGAATCATGCTTGTTTATGACGTCACCTGTCAACAGAGCTTCGATCACATCGCCAAGTGGCTTCGAAGAATCGAAGATGTTAGTTTTACTTCTATATTTTGCATATTTTATTTATATACCATTCCCTTTATTTAAGACATCTTTCACCAATTAGTTTCACAGAAAAATGGCTATGTTCTAAAAGCATATTTCTGTTTGATATGAAAAGTGTCCTTATTAAAGTGGAAATAATATTTCTCAACTTAATTTAAATTTACAACTGAAATCGCCAGTACATTTGCAGCTGATATAGAGAATCGCTCATTTACGCACAATACATGTAAAGATAATGCAGAGTTCCTTATGACAATGCAAAAACATACAATTTCTATACTATACATTTCCATTAGTTTCCTTAACCTTGCCCTTTATTGATAGAGTTTCGATTATTTCTTTCGTGCAAGCTTAAATTTGACTATTTCAGCATGCAGCTGAAGATGTTGTTACGATGCTGGTGGGTAACAAATGCGATGCAGACATGCGCGATCGAGCGGTGTCCAAGAGTCGCGGCTCTGCTATGGCCGCTCAGCATAGCATCTCCTTCATCGAAACTTCAGCCAAGGTTGGCATCAACGTGGAGAAAGCCTTTTACGATCTCGCCACTGCCATTCTTACCATGGTTCGTCATAAAAACTATTACTTTCTGCGTTCAAAGAGACATATTTCCACCCTTTCAATAAAGACTGATCAAAGAGTCTCTTCTGTACCTCTCCATATTTTGGTGTTCGTTCTACGCATTAAGCCAAGGAGCACTATGTTCACTCATACACACTGGCTCTCAGTAAGGTGAATGGATAGCGATATAAAAATGATAAAAATATATATGCCCTGGGTGAGAATCGAACTCACGACCTTCAGATTATGAGACTGACGCGCTAACCGACTGCGCTACCAAGGCACGTGTAGTTCGTATTAGAAAGCTTTGTTGCATTCACACTGACTGCAGTTATCAACGCGAATTTATACGAGTGCGTGCTAAGTTGCAAGAGACCGTTCGTACTATACTGTATAGTCAAAGTTTCTTTGTCAGTATGTGAAAACTACAGTTAATACCGTAGCACACTTCGTTTTGAAATCTAAATTGAGTATGTTCACTACGCCATACACACTATTAACCTTATCGCTGCGGAACCAATACTTCATTTCTGGTTAATGATTAAGAAATTACGACTACATTATGTCAGCTATCGTCTAAACAGCTATCTCTGCTATTCTATACGCTGTATTCTTAAAGCAGTAAATATAATAACCTTCCAAGATAAATATTTAGCCTTATTTTTTTGTGAAGGGTTTACATTTATACGCTGTGTATTATCAAGCAACTTTATTTTAAAATGTGAAATCTCTGTATTGTTTATTTTTAGGTCCCCGTTGATGTGGATATGAACAAGAATCGAGTGATGGTAGAGTCCCTGCAGCGCAAGCATGCAGTCAGGGCCAAGTGCTGCAGATAGTGATATACAGTGGAATTCGTTTATAGCGGTTTCTGCGGGACCGGCACTTTTTGACCGGTATAAGCGAATTTGTTTGTATGGGAAGGTACGCTTTGGGACCGGCTGAACTTGACCGGTATAAGCGAAAAACCGGTATAACCGAAACCGCTATAAGAAAATTCCACTGTATCAATATCCTTTCATTTCTAACTTATTTTCATTACACGCGTCAAATATGTTAGTACTTTCAGCAATTTTAAATATTTAAATGTGCTCAACGTTACAATCTCTACTATGATGCCTGGTTGTGTTATATATGCGGCTGTAATTCAATACCCGTTTTGTCGTCATGCTGAGACCGGCTAATGGAAGCCTGCAAAGGATAGGTCATTTCAAAATATCGGCCTGTAAGTGAATTCTTGCCAGGAACGGCCATCCTGAGATTTAGTGTTTCCTCAAATATGTATGTGCTTTACATATGAGATCTTATGAACTTTTGTTTGCTCCCAAATATACTCTGTCTCAGTGCTTCGCTTGTTAACTATAAGCAAATTATATCACGCGGTGAGTGCAAGAAATAAAGCAATGTCCTAATTCATGTCTGCATTCATCGAATTCATGCATTGTACTATATAAAGGCAATTTAAATATTCAAAAAAGACGACGCAACTTTTGAAGGGGGCGGAGCCTATAAATGCTTTCAAAGGAGACCTTTGAACAACATGACCCGCTGCCATGCTTTGTTCTTTCACCCCTGTAATACGCGGCTTCATTATATCTTGGAAATTGTGCTAAGGTGCATATTTATTTATTTCATTGAATAAAAGCTGCCTTTTCTCTGTTTAGTGTTTGACAGAAAACGATCCATATGAAAATGCATCGATCGTGATGTTGTTATGGACAGTGCACGTCTTTCAAGGTATGCACAAAAAGTTGGTTCACTAATTAAGTTATAGAAATAATGGATTCTCAGTTTAATGCCCTAACTAGCTCTCGAATAGTTCAGTTAATCAAAGATAGCATCACATTCATAATACAGTCAATATACAAATCTTGTTATATCCTTGTAATCCTATTTTATAGCAGCTGGCTCGCGAAGCCTTGTACGCAAGCGGCGTCCTTTTTCCATTCCGTCCACATATCCTTTTCCGATATTGTAGATGTTTCGTTTTCGTGCAACATGCGACATAATCGACAAACTGCATTCTCTAGCAACGGCTTGATCTCCCACGCAACTGAATTTCTTTTCGTCCATTCAAAATATTTGAGATATTCTTCGGGATTACTCGCTAGGTAATGCAGATACTCAGCTAACTGCTTTGGAGAGCGAAACTGGTCAGCTAAAATATAGTTTTTCTGTAGTAATAAAACCGTTCTAATCAATGTATGCACTCGCACCAGATGAACTGTATTTGATTGGACGTATTTTGAGAACAGTCAAACCCCAATTTTTTGATCTCCAAAATCTTACTTTTAGTGCTCGAATCCAAATATAAAATAAAAATTATTCAATTAGGTATCTAAAATGGGCTTCTATACATTGAATTGCTAAAAATGTTGCTTACAAAATTATTTTTAATAAATTACCTGCAATGTAGCTGCCCTTGGGGGCGATATCTAGGTAGTCGCTTTCGCGTAGCACTATTGGTACCATCAGTCGGTCTAATGCTTGATAAAACTTCTCCGATACATAGTCGCGACAAACGGAATTTTCAAAAGCTATGTAGAATCGGTATGCAGATGTGAAAGGAATTGATGAGCACCAGTCGCCGTAAATCTGCGGATTCCTTGGACACGAGTAGGAATACTTAGCATTTCCCGTGCAACCACCAAACTGATCGACTTTCACATAGTTTTTCAGCTTGGCGACGTACTTTTCACGATGGGAGTGAGTGTTACAGTTGGAGACGAGCCAAGCGATCATTCTTGTTTTTCCCAGAGCCGTCGACCGAACAAAGTCTTGCTCACTAGATGACTGTTCGGCTCTCAGTAGTTGACCGTAGTAATCGGATCGGACGTCGGAATCGCGCAAATATGTCATCGACCGGAAACGCTAATTGTGACATTAACTAATTATAATTAATCCAATATTAATTTTAGAGATACTGCTAAGTTATGAATTTTCATAAGAGGTATGTACAATTTTTGATAATAGTGAGATCATTTTCTTAAATATGATCTACATAAATAATCATTTAAGCAACAGCACTCTTTTGCGTAAAGCAAAATTAATGTCATATTAGCGCGGCCGACCAGTTGAATATGGGCACTTGACCGCTTCCCAGAGGGTATGGATGTGACTCCAGGGCGTACGACTCCCAGCTGACATATACGTAGCGTTGCCAACCAAACCTTGTTTTTGGTAGTGTTTTTAGCGAATCGCTATCGATAGGGTGAATGTGGAACATAATGGCATCCGCCATGTCATACAATGATTTGTTCGCAGTGAGGACGCATTGTACGGGACAGTAATCGCCGTGCTTTGCCGCAAATGTTTCCAGATTTCGTCTCGATTGCGTATTCCATGCTAGTATGACCTTCTTGGTCGTAGAATTTCGGCTCGTTCGAGGAACAAAGGTTTTATGAAGATGAGGGTCGATGCCCGAATAAACTCCAGCTTTCCGCATGCAGTCCCTTAGCCGCTCGCTTCCTCTATAGCTACTTGAACATAAAACTGGATTTGATAGAGCAACTTCTTGAAGCCACAAAATTGCCGGTTTGCTCAATACGAATCCACCATGATGACCAGTTTTCATCAGACCTGCCCAGATCAGCGTTGTTTCTGATTTACTATCATATCAAGAAAACATTTTTATAACGTTTCATATGAAAAGTCATATTATATTTACTTTTGTGCCTGCCCTTTAAGATTTAGTTCGATTTAGTTAGAGTTCTACTTGATTATGACGTTCAAAGATCGGCTCATTCAGAGCAAGATTATTAGCTCAAATAAAAATTATAATTTCTTGACTGGCATTTTACTTACAACTCTATGGGAAGGGGTGCGTTAGAACAAAAATCTCTTCAACGATCGATTTATTATCAATATTAATTACAACTGTCATCTGACTATCTACTCAACTATCGCCAATGCCTGCGCAGTATAATTAAAGATATTAGTGTTTTAGCTATCTCTCTTGCTGTTTGGAATATCTTTGATCCGAACTGATCCAAGCCTGAACTGAATGTATCTCTTAATTCAAAATAGTTTTTGATGCTCGAGTGAAAGAGTGTTAAAGAGTCTGTTTATCTCTTATGATTGCATATAACCATCAAGGTTCTAATCTAAAGTTTTTCATGATTTTTCATCTGTGCAATAATCCGAAGCAACGCCGAACCGGGCCATGTGTAGCTAAAGTATTGCAGTTCGCGAGCATCAAACTTTCGAAGAAAACCAAGAAGCTCACTGATGGTGACGTCGGTATCATCTCCAACAATCAGGAACCAATCATACTTGTTCATGTACCCTTCGTGTATTTCTTTAATTGACTCTTTTATTCTAATCCACAGCCTGTCCTCTTCGTCGTAATTGTCACTTTGATTCGCTTGCGATCGAAGACGGACGGTTTCCGAGTCTATATTTTGTTCGGCAATGAATATCTTATGCTCGCAGTCGTCCGACCAAGAAAAATCGAGACTATTTGCCTCTTGCGATGTCATAATACAGCAGAATAGAGTCTTATTTGAGTCTTGAATCAATTGTGCAAAAGGATAATAATTTTTCTTTAATGCAAGAGTATCCATTCCATTTCCGTAATAGAAAAATGCCATTGAAACATAGCAGAGTATACCAGTAAGGGAGACGCAAACAGAAATTAAGAAAGCGCAGCGCTTCATTGGTGTACGCGTTGCAACTGAACTAATTTAATGCAAAGCTCTGAAAGTTAAAGTATTCAGTTGTGGAAAATACTTCCAACGGATAATTTATTGTGAGGTTACTAAAACCTCTTCACGAGCATGAACCTTTCACACTTATGTGAGCAGTTTCTCCACTCGGTAGGCGATGGGAAACTTACACAGCCAAGATCAGTCTCATTTGCATACACCGCACTCATGCCTGATTTGAAAAACAAGTGTCACAAAAGGACCATACTTTGGTGATTACGTTACAATCAGCTAATAGCTGTATTCAACAGCAACAAGACTAGATAACGCTCTTGGCACTTGGCAATACGAACTGCAAAATGGTTGTCTTTATTCCTAGGAAATCGTGTGCGAGGTAATCAAATTTCTTACCTAGGCAACCAAATCCTAGGTAACCGAATCGATTTGCATCCGATAACGGAAAGAGTTTAGAACCCGCATGCAAGGTTCACTGAATCGCGTTTGACTGAGCGACATATGAAAACTGTGTGACAGCTCACTGAGCCGGACAATATCGTCATTCACCAATCCAGTTTAATTCTCAGTGTTTCCACAGGCTACATCTAATATATATATACCAAATACCTATAATATGCCAATGAATGCAATAACGCCTACTATTTGATTCTAGAGTTTATTGAATATTGCAAACAGAGCCGATTGAGGCATTCTCTCCTGCTTTATCAAATCCGTATGGTTTCGTTACAAGCGCTGTGGCTGGTTTTTTCCCTTACGATAGGCGGAATATTTTTTGCGATCGAAATTCCCCAGCTGCTCCTGGAAAAAATGGAGTATTTCTACTCGCATACAACTCTGAGATATCTCATGCTGGGGAACTCTCATATAATCCAATCGTAGATAATAATTTTATTTTTTCAAAAGATCTTGCCACGCTGCGAACTATAGTCCTGCCCTTAAATACTGCAAAAACGACAGCGCCACTATCCATTACATCCGTGAACGAGAGAAAGGTGGTGGACCGGGTATTGCATGAGCAGATTTTCGATTAGTTTTAGTTATAAATTACAATATTTTTTCCTGTTAAAGTCTCTGGTAGATATTTAAAAAAAAAGATAATAAGTACCTTTAAAAATCGCGTTTGTGAGAGTACGGTTAGGTTCAAGCAGCTAAGAGCATAATCCCCGGCGAACCGTGAGCCTGTCTCCAGCCTCGACTTATTGAAATCCCTTACCCTGTTACAACTCTGATGTAGAAGATACTAGCTGCTGCCGGTCAAAAATAAAATACTGAATTGAAAAAGGGTAACTGCCCTGGGTGAGAATCGAACTCACGACCTTCAGATTATGAGACTGACGCGCTAACCGACTGCGCTACCAAGGCATGACTTAAGTGATAAAAATCAGCTTTAAACCTTATCAGAAGGAAGGTTATATCATAGTGTCGCACCACGATCATTCTGCTACTTTCCCCATGGATTACTTCAAATATGCATATCTGTAAAAAACGGAAGCACCGTGTGGGCGCCAAATTCTCCAGTCTTCCCATGGAAAGTTCATGGTTCCTTAGTGATCGACCATAAACCATTCAATACCTGCTTCCCTCTGACTGTTGCTCTTTGGCAGAAACGGGCGTCGATTATGGTCAATACGGAAAATTTGCAGTCTCAAAGATTACCATAGAAATTGAAAACTTACCCAAACGGCTCAAACTCTTCTCCTTCAGCTGCTCAGTGTAAACCAATTTTTTTTCATCATTGCAAAAGGAAATATTGTTCAATACGGCGTGAGTGTCAAGTCATAGCATTTTCCGACACTGGTATTTGTGAATCGTATGTGCAATGTGTTATCCAAATGTAATAATGTAAAGGGATTGTATAAAATTTCAAAAAGCCAGTTGAGACTGTGCCAAGCGTTTGCCATCTAGTGGTACGGAAAATTATTAGGTTGTGATACAACGATAGAAAAAGGACTGGGCGATTTGGAGAAATACTTCGGTCAAAACCCTGGCAATTTGTTAAGTTAGCAAAACGATTGCAAATTGCTGATGTTTAACGAGGAACAAGTTTCAGTTCATCAAGTATCAGTAAATGTGAAACCGGATCTTTTGGGTCGGACTCGATTTTCACGTCTCTCTTTCGTGCTGTACAGAATCGTTCGAAACGAATCAGTCGAGTTGTGTATGCGAATTCTGTCTTTGCACAAAAATAAGCGCTTAACGAATGAAGTTTTTCCAGTGATCTTTTGAGATAAACACTCAGAACGTTTGTAATATTACTGAAATGAAAAATAGTTACTGCCAAATCCTTTTCCTGTTTCTGTCCATATTTGCATGGGCGCTTGCTTTGTCCACTAGCGTCGAAGTTGGGCCGTTATCGTCATCATCTTCGCCACTTTCTTCAGATGAAAGTTACAGAGTGTCTTGTTTAATCGGTAAAACGGTTGCGGGTGATTTGGCTCCGAACACCAGCCGTCATTATGCCGATCTGAACAAAGAAGAAAGTATCGCTGTTACTGTATGCTACTCATTTTCGTCGCGGAACACTTCTACAGTTTACTACGGCTTGGACTTTTTGATTCCATCCGGAGGTGTGCCCGATTGGTGCAACAATGAAAGTGGCTGCAAGACGGAGCAAAGGTTGGTTCATAAGTTACGATTATCTATTGTGACTAGGTATCCCAAGTCATATTCTAATGTCCACATCTATATGGAGAGACATTAACAATATGGCATCGAGCTCTGAGTTGGAATTTAACCAACACATGCTTACTTTAATGCAGAGAATCCTTTTGGAATACCTTATTTGTAGTAGCAGTACGGCGTTTTCAAGTAATTTAAGATCATGAATTATTTATAAACGAAGTCTAAAATTTACTCTCACATCTCATTTTAGTCCTTAGAGATTTGTGTTTTGTCAAAATCATATGAATATAAGAACTGTCTCTTCAGTATTTTGTGTTAAAAACTAAAACACAATACTAGTAGGTGTAAATACCAGTTATCTCGTCTGCACGCTGTCCGTGATTTATTAAGACGTTTACAATGAACCGTGCAGAAAATACTGCCTGATGTTATTAG
The DNA here is from genome assembly GCA_002796945.1 of Plectus sambesii. Classification (NCBI taxonomy): domain Eukaryota; kingdom Metazoa; phylum Nematoda; class Chromadorea; order Plectida; family Plectidae; genus Plectus; species Plectus sambesii. The sequence continues at coordinate 17,821 of NIUQ01002091.1, forward strand.
CTGAACGCTGTCTAAATGCCTATCATAAGAGGAATATGCGCGTGCAGACAAGGTAGACTAGCCTAACTACTTGAGGGAACAGGGCTCCAACAGTGAAAAGTCATGGCAGGCTAATCCTGTTCACATAATAACAGCGGGCAGCTGGCAGTAAACAGAACCGATGAATAGGAATCTATTCAATAAATTGCTGTGATTCTGACTGTCGGAAGGGAATTCGCAAAAGGGTTGCTCGTAAGGCGCGCTTGATGAACTTTCCCGCGCTCATCATATCTTCTTTCCTTTTGTTTCACGGAGTTCAGATTTAAACAGACTCAGAAGCTAGTAAAGCAGATTTCAAGGAATTTCGCTATCTTCTAAAGAAAGAATGCTGCTTACTTGAGCAAGCATTCATGTCGAAAATAAAGGTGGCTCTGCGCGATTTGTTCACTAGTCTTTTTTCATGGAATGGAAAAAGATAGACGCTGACCGTTGTCGTTTAGTAAATGGGTACCCGAAAGTCTACTTTTTGTAATTCCAAGTGTACCAAAAGAATAGTTCTGCTATTGAGGGAACTCTGAGCTGTGCAACTCTAGGAAGCACGCATCATAGACAATTTTTTTATTACCTCATTTGTACACTATCTAACTGTATAGCGCGCCGTGGAATTGTGGAAGTGACTTCGCGGATGAGAGTTGTAAGAGAAGCAATCAATTTGATACCTGTGGAGAATGCCATCCAAGAGTTGGGACGCTCTGCTGCTGCCGTGATAAAGACTGCAATGGAAAATTTGCAGCAGAATTTGGAGCTATTGTAGACGTTAGCGACATCACCAACGCCACCGACGTTACCGACATTAGCGACTATTCAACGAGCAGTGAGAGAATTGACTTGGGCTGTATTTTCCTTTTATCGTTGTTATTTTAATTAGAATACTAGCCAAATCAAATAGGGCACATTTCATTTCAAAGAGAACGTTCTCCGATTCATAGAAGACATTTCTTATTTTGATCTGGTTCGGGAAAATTTCTCTTTGAATCGAAAAGTACCCTTGTTATTGTGCAAATAATGCCCTATTTCCGCTATGCGTTGTCTTATACTACATAAATCAGTATCTTTATTCTTTGGAAAAGAAGGTCAACAAGATTATCTGTCATTGCTGTCTTTGTTGCTAATCGGAATTCGCAAGTAAATTTAAATGTGACCCAACGAATATTTCAAGTTTCAGATACAGACGTTGCGTCGACAGATCCAAGCACTACGACTAGCTCAAGCGCGCCTGGTTAGTGTCTTCATTGCAGATATTTTGCAACTGCACTCATACCGAAGAGATCCCTGTCGGTCCTGGGAGAGGAGAGGACTAGCCCCATGTCAGGGGGATGTACATCCCCATCCATCTCTGCATATTCTTGCATTCGTAGCATAACGTTCGATTTTCTATAACTAAAATTGCAACTGATTTTCACTATACTTTAGCATATGTGAGATCTACAGTACGCGGCAAAATTGGATCGAAACATCCAGATCGATTGTATCATAACGGCGATTCCGACTCGGACTCCGATGAAGACTACTGAAGAAATAATTAGATGAGCTGGTAATTTCAATCGCAATCTTGTTCACATATCAATTAACTGACAATAATTCTGTATATTCGCGTTCTGACAGAATTGCACAGCAGTAGGATAGTTTGGTTCTGTCTGCCCACTTTTTATTTTATAAAAGTTCATGTATTTTGCGTTTCCAACACCATTGTATCACAATTCACATTCACAGTTACAATTCGTGCTACGTTGTGTTTCGAGTGCCGAAAACTGGACGCACATTGCTCACACAAACCAATTAATAGTGATACAAATTAAACAAAGAGGCACATTTACCTATATTGCCATTCGTGATGGTTACCTTTTGTTCAGTTCAGTCATTTAACGATTATTGCTCATTTCAATTCCATTCCTGTTTTCTCCGCCTTTAGTCACCCTTGCATCATATTTTTTTACTTTTGCACTCAGTTTCGCCAACTCAGCGTTTTTAGTAACTTCAAAAGTTACAAAATCGAATGTAAAAGTGATGCATCGAAATTCAAAACCGTATATTTAACAGCGCAATTTTGCTTCTCCAGCGCAAATGAAGACCACGACGATTATGCAGTTTAGTGTAAGAAACGTGACGAGTAAAACGAAATCGATTCGTTTTTGAAAATGAACTCTATTCTCCATGCAGCTTATTAGTCTCCAATTCGGAACCGCTGTTGTTGTTTGACGAACTTATTCTGTGATTATTGTCAGAAGCAATCTAGATCAGTGCTGTTTATTAAATAGAAAATAATTTCTCACTCTGACTAACTTTTTATATTGCTGATATAAATTTGTGATACTGACTGCGACGTCAGGTTAGACCGACTGAATTCGCAGTCCAACTTTTGAGCACAGAATTCTGAATGACCCACATGATGCGCCCTCGTCCCTTCTCTAGTTGTACATCGTGAGTATAACTCAACTCGCTGATTTTATGTTGATACTTTATTAAACATCAAAACCAATTTTCATAAAACGAAAGTGTAAAATTTTTACTTGGATTCTCCTCACCTCTACACGGTCATTAGAACAGCAATACAGAGACAAATAGACGACAGACCTGAGAAGTGACCAGAACACTTTGATACTTGACTAACTGAACGAGAAATACAAGCATGTGTATACTTATCGTTCAACGCAGTCCAACATAATCGGCACAATAGCTGCAAAAGACAGGCTAAAGTATAATCACGACCTCTACTGAATTGATGCCTATCAAAGATAATTTAGAGTAAACAGAAAAAGTTATGCAAAGATCATTCTTTGAAGTGTTGATCGAACGTTTTGGCTTGCTTGTTCAACTGGGCATTATCGTAAATCGCCAGATAGCCAGTCTCTCCGTCCTTTTCGAAAGCATCGTTGATCAATGCCTAAAAGCAAACGATTCTGCTCAAAAATCAATGGCGCTAATCTACGAAGCGATGGTTCACTCTTTCATGATTGGAGCGTTCCAAAAAATTGCATACGCCCGTAGTCAGGGCAAATTTTATAAATCTCGCACTGCTGATCAGTTTAAGAGCCAAAGTCAAAATCATAGGAAGAGAATAAATTTTCATTGATGTATTGTATCTTCGGTTCTCCCGCAGGAATTATGGATCGGTGTCTGTGCTGTTGGGACTCCACGGGATGTGCTTATTCAACGACCAACATCCTAACAATCCACTAATGCAAGAGAGCCGTCAAAGCACAACCACTTGGCGGGCGAACAAATAACCAAGTGGCTGATCAAATGAATCTTAGTCAATCTTTGAGACTGCACGATGTGGCATTTGGGATAAATGGCTGCTCACGGTACGATCAGCTCAGCTTTATTAGCTCTAAACTACTATAGGGGATATAATCTTTACCGTATAGACAAATTATGTTATTCTGTCACAGAAAGAATATTATAGAGCAATAAATCACAAAATGCTCCCCCCTACGTAAACGCTCACTTTCCCTTCGACGCATTGACACCGAAATGCCAACCGCCATCGATTCGCGGGTAGTTTACAAACTGTTGTTTACCAACCTTGCCTATACTAGCAGCAGAGACAGCCACCCATCCGGGTTTCAGCAAATCGATCGGTTTCGCGGCGCAGTCGAGGAATTTCTGCGTCCATGGTCGCGTCTCCTTGCCCGTTATAATCTTTGGCTTAGCGATTGTCAGTCGGTCAAAACCAATCGCCTTCACGTCTTCTTCTGTGTGTCCCTGATACAGAAAAATGGCATATGAGATGGTGCGTGGGCGATACGTCCCAGCCGGTAAGAGTGCATTCGAACACAAAAGTGACTAATACCAGTAGGGCAAATTTACCATTCCATGCAATAATAGAAAATCGACGACGTGCGCAGATACTCATTGCTTAACCGCTCCTATGTTTTGCATTGGCGGTTACGGTCTCGGTCTCTCAGGGTCTCGCGGGGAAGGTAAATTGCCACACTGGTGTTAGGCGCTTGTTTCGAACACGCCATAAGCATGAGCATAGCAAAATGTATCAAATCAACACATGCGCGTGTGGCGTGTTCTGAAGTATATCGACAGGATGGGGCGTATCATTCCGGTACGTTTGCGATATGGATAGGCATCGAGCGATGCGAATAAAGAAATGTTAATGACACTCAGAATTCGCATCAACGACAGGCACTTATTAAATGGAGCACCATGAGTTAAAGAAAATCAATAAATCAATAAATTCATCCCGCCGAGTCACGCGGATGCAACAACTTTGAGCGCTACTTAATATCATCAAAGTCAAAAAATCTATCACAATAACACACATTTTTAAAACACTTAGAAATACGTTTATACGCATTGGCACATTGTACAATTACCTTGATTCTGGAAATTTCGAACCAGGAATTAACATCGGAGCCAGTGGCAGAGACCAAGCAGAAATGCGAACAGCCCATCTTTTTTGCTATTTTTGCTGAATTGACCACGTAATCGTGATCGACCCTCTGAACTCCAGCCTGAAAATTAAGACAGGTTATAACTTAAGCAAAAGAACACCTAAAAATTACATGGACTGAAGTTAAATCATTGTATAATCGAAATTTTGCGAAACACTTTTAGTAGTATAATTGAACTCGCTTTTTTAGTGCTTGAGCAATGTCTTCCACCTAGAATGATAGTTCTTTCTAAATTTTTATGTGCGTAAATTTATAGAAAGAAGAAGCGTTACCGACTTTCGCAGCAGTCTGCCTTATTCAATCTAAATTTCTCCATTACTGATCGGCAAATGTTGACTATTAATAAACAATATATAAAATCCCAAGCTTGTTCTTAAAGAAAGAGGAATCGAAAAGAGTACCACGCCATCGACGGCAGGACGACAGCCGAGCGCGCAGAAACCGATGGTCGCCCCTTGGAATGCCGATTCGTGTTGATCAATATTTTCAAAGTCAACGACTACTTGTTTCTGAAAGAATATACCTTGGTTACATTCAAAATTTGTCAATCGGTAAGAAGAATGAACTGTTTTCTGAAAAGATTCGTAAAAATTATTCAGCTCGTGTGTGCATGCAAATTTAGACTCCTTAAATAGAGAATGAATGAACAAAAAACAAAAATTGCCGGTCCCAAAATGAAATCTGCTCAATTTTTCAGTTTTATCTTACTATGATATAGTGCAAAACTTTTACCCCCTAAAGACATCTTGAGTAAGTACAGATCCTACTAACAAATACATAGTTAGCATTGACTACTAAACAAATCATCTCTCGCTGACGTTCACTTTGGGATCTACATTTTCATAATGAGTATCAACTTAAATATTTAACAATACATTGGACCGGTTTCACATCGCGTACTTTAGCTAAAGTCGGACTTAAGGCCTATCCTTTATCATTGCGTAAAGTCCGACTTTAGCTAAAGCACGCGATATGAAACCCACCCATTGTACTTTATTCAGCATTAATTTAAACAATGAAAAAAGTTCATGCAAACAACGGTGCGAACAGGAAGGGAGAGAATAACTTTTCAATTTCAACTATTTTTGAGGAATAGTCAAACAAAAATTACGTGCAGTCGCATTTTTAATTTTAAATGATGATCGGATATGAAATTCGGACAAGACTTATTTCGCAATTTTTAACTTCCACTGAAAAGAGTGCTATTGATACAAAATTCCGCTTTGATTAAAAAAGCATGCAAACAGGAAGAACGGACAGCTTTCCTTATGAAAAAGGATATTTAATCACAATCTATCTATTGCCTTAGAGAAGGACATCATGTCGACTTTCAAATAGTACATTTTTGCGCAGTTAGACGTCAAAAGCATGCTTCAGTCTATTTACTGCCAAAATATAGTCAGGCAAACTTATGGAATAGCGTTCTTTCATTCTACCAACTCACTGCTGCATACGACGTTCTAATGACGTATAATACCCAATAAACACATTTTCATATGGTGAAAGAGACACGAACCGCTTTTTGAAATGTCGGTTCGTCTTTGTAGTCGACCTCTCGTCGACCAATCAGAACGACAGTCTTGAATAAATCGCGTTCTAATAGCAATCGCGCAATTTCTTTTCCCGCGCCGCCTGTATACCCGAGCACGAATGCTGTGACGTCTTTGAACTTCGTCAGGTTCATATTTGACAGTGGTGATGTGAACGAGCGAGCAATCACCTGAAGGAATATATAATTTTGATTAACTCTATTTGGAAGATTTGGAGCAAATGTATGGAAATGAGCGGCATAATATTAAGTCCGGAAAACCGAACAAACACAAACGTACGAGAACAAGGCCGCTGAGGAAAAATTGGCTTACTGTACCGCAGGCAATCCTGTCAGAGTTGTGTAAAACTGAACAAATTATCTTATGGACACTGTTCATTTTGCGTATTGTAAAAAGGCAAGAACAGGATTAATAACGGTAAACATTATGGATTGTGCTTGCAAAAGATTCGAATGCAACGAGTACACATTTACAATCAAAAGCGCACTAATATGAAGGCTCGGTTGATTTCTCCGAAACATACTTTTATAATTATTGTGCTTGCTAGCGCGCTTGCGCATGACAACTAGCGCTTAAGACCCGCTTTTTCTAAGCATCGAGAAACTCGGACAACAATTAAAACGCGCCCTATAACTGCTAAAAACGCGCCCTATGTTTTGGTGGTCTTCAAACGCGCCCTATGTTTGACCCTTGTCTTCAAACGCGCCCTATGTTTGGCCGTGTCTTCAAACGCGCCCTATAATGCTAAAAACGCGCCCTATGTTTTCTCGGTCTTCAAA
>NIUQ01002092.1:0-24738 GCA_002796945.1 Plectus sambesii
ATTATTCACAGTGCAATCCAACAGCAGTGGTCGAGCGCATGCATCTGCTATTACACAGTCGCGACCCTAGCGGATGGTTTTTATATCTTCGCCCGCTATGTTTCGTCTAGGCCGATTAGTGTCTAGCTTTCGCATGCTCACAAACGTGCACCACAATATCTGATTATGGGCAACGGTCCTTCATTATGTACGAGAACGTTTAGTTCAGTGAACGAAATTTACAGACCAACTATGGCGCGGCCAGAGCAAGTGGATGCTCTGAAAGCAGCGCTGCAAAAATTACGCGAAACAAAGATGAAAGTCGGAGAGCGAACGGTAAGTTTTTTTACAAAAATATAAGATTGAACATGAAGTTTGAAAAATTTAAGGATCTCATGAGCAAGGTCCACGAATTGCTGAGCGTGGAACAGGTGCGGAACACACTTGACCAGGAATCGAGCGAGGAAGCGGGCACTGGCGAGCCGCATCGGACACTCACTTGGCGTGCGATTGTCAAGAGTATGTCGGAACTCGTCGATTCAGTACGTTGTATTCACCTTTATGTAGCACGCTGCACGCTTACATAGTGTGCTTATTGAATATTGATTAATTTTCAGGAAAGATCCGATAATGAAGCCAAACGACCGGACGATGAAACGAAACGGGACGCTAAACGGAAGGCGACCGCGCCGTCGTACAAGCGAGACTGCTTTACTCTCTGGCGCACGACGATTGAAATTGCTTTAGCCAGTAAGTGTCAGATTGGTAGTTAGTTGGTTCTGTTGTATATATCGTGAATAAATTGAATGTGCTGCAGATCGACCTACAAATCGTACAAAGAGCGTCAGTTTGGCCGCGGTCGAGAAGACGCTGGCAAATCTGTTCGAGTCCGACCGCGATTCGACGTTCGGCTACACGAGCGAAGCGCTCGACGTGCTCGTCTTAGTGCTTCAGAATGACAGCGCTGGCTTGACATCAATGAAAGCCGATGATTGGAGCGGTTCGTTAGCCACTTATTCCTGAAACTCACAGTTGAAAGAATCGGTTTAGTACTGTTTGGGAAGTGTTGCTCGCTCGTCAGGATGGCCGCGAATCGACCGACGACGAAGATCAAACTGTCCTCTGCCGCTCACGCCGTCTCCCTGCTCGCGTCCGCCTTGCCGAACTCGACGCGCGCTCTGCTGCCCGTCAACATTCACAAGTGTTGCAACGAACTTCATAGTTTATTCCAGTTTCTTCTTGTGTAGGCCTTCGTTGTTTTATTACTTTATTGCTTTGACGATTGAAGTCATTTTCCAGGATGGCTCAGCGTGAACGACCTATCACTCATTTGTTGCAAGCGCTGAACGCTTTGCTCACGCGACTATCCATTGAGTACAGAAATCACCTTGCCGAGTTAGGTCTTGGCATAGCTCCAAGTTTGATCAGTCTTATTTCGCTCTGGACGGACGACGGATCTGACAAAGAATATCAAGTTGGTTGAATTCGCTATTTACCGCCACAATTTACTGCTATTTTCGCCGTAAACTTATGAGCTCTTTGCAGAAACTGTTGGCGACATTTTTCAACTTTCTCTTCGTGCTTTATCAGCCCGATTGCGTGAGTGCACCGAACGTGGCCGTGCAGCTGCGTTCAGATTCAGAAAAATGGGCTTCTTGGAAGGTAGGTTATTCTCTCTGCGAATGAATATTCGTCATGATTGCGCTTTAGAATGTCGTCAAAGGTCTCTACGAACATCTGGTCGCCATCGAGTTGTCACGCGTACTGAACCGCGCAGAAAATAATCAGAAAGCAAAGTACGTCTTTACATGAAATCCTTTGGATTAAGTCTAGATTTACTTTTATACACTCTTAATGAGGATGCTAAATTGCATCTAACATTATACTGCTTTATTCAGGAAAGAACCAACTCTTATGGAAGAACAGATAGAGCTGATTGCGAGAACTATCGTCGTGTGTCATGAATTCGGCGACGAAATATCTTTGTCCTTGCCGGCCGCATCCGCTTTGATGAGTACAACGTTGAACAACCAGACGAGAGGCTTGGACACGACCGCGTCTGGAGCCGCCCCCTTCAAACGTCGCCTGATTCAAGTTGGCTACGTCTTTTTGCTCGACCTCTTCATTGAAATGGCGACGAAACGACGATTCTCGAATCCTTGGTGGGCTTATGCTCTCTTTTTTCTCGTATAAAGATAACTTTTACCTTCATGTTTCAGTTATCAAATTCTGTCGAAAATTCTCAGTCGATGGAGCCATCGTTTAGCCGCAGAAGACTACGATTCTCTGATGATTGGCCTTGTGAATTCGTTGGCTCAGCTCAAGCGGTCAGTCTTGTCGCTTACATATTGTAGGATAAGCTGTGTTAATTGTCAGACAAGAAGCAATGAAATGGACGATGCGAACGATAGTGGCGGCGTTGCCGCGAGCTTCGGCGGAAGGACGTTTAGCGCATTTATGGCCGACTGTACTGGATCACTGTCTGGTCGCTGTGCGCAGTCGGACGCTGCAGTCGAGTGCCGGCGTTCTTCTGGTCGAGCTGTTGAAATGTGGTTTGTGCATTATGATCAAACGCTAAGCGATATTATCTGGTGAACGCGACACGCTCGCTCATTCCTTGTTGTAATTATCTCTGTGTAAATTTTCGTAGACCCCGCAATCACCGTATTTCTTCTCTTCTGAAGATATCACATTTGCTGGTACCGCTAAAAAATTGTCTATTTATGACTTTATTTTGCATTTTCTTTTTTAAAAATAGTAAAATGTTTCAGCTGCCGTGCCCGACGTGCGGCATTTGAATTTGGCGCGCATTCTCGGGGAGGTGTACTCGATGGATGCGCCGACGGAGCACGCAGTCGAATCGCTGACAGCCGTCGTCGGTCTCGTCGACTTCGACGAAAGGGTCGTCTGGCGATCGCTGACCAATGCCCAGCGTCGGTCGCCCAATCGCGCCTTTCGCTTGGGCGTCGTCGAATGGCTGCTGCAAGTCGTGGACGAAGACGAGCTGAATGCGGAGTGCGAATGGGTGGGGATTAGCGCGCTCAGCTCCATTCCCGTACAGCGGCTCTCAAAGTTGGCCGCTATGTTATGCGTGCAGTATCCAAACTATTCACTTTCGAACACAGGTAATTGAATGCTCGCTGTGTTTGTTACAGCCATGATAGTACAGCTTATTGCAGAATCTCGCTGTCCTTCCGTTCTCCATCCATGGACCAAAATGGAACAAGCGCTCATTGATGCATTCGCGCTCTCGAGCTGCAGCCTTCCCGACCGCCTTTCCTCTTCGAATCCAGTCACTGAGTCACTCCCACTCCCCGAAGTCGTTTCTGCGGTGATCGAACAGTTCGCCAATGGCTCATCAGCTGTTCGCAGCGCGTTCAAGACAATGGTACTTTAATTCGTCTCTCTGACATTTTATTCAAATTATCCCGATCGTTTAGTCGGATTCGCCGCGTTCGAGAAGCGCCTTGGTGCGGCATTTGAATTTCGGCTTGGCACTGTCTGGATTGTTCAACAGTATTGGTTGCAACAATGAAGATCATGAGGACCTGGTGGCATTGAATCAAGAGATCGAGGTAAACTTTACCATTGTCCCTCGTGAGGAGTGAATCGATGAGTCTTTTCAGTTGCTGACCAAATTGGTAGTGGAAAAAGCGCTGACGAACGCGTCGAACGGCGCGCTCTTCGACACGTTATCTGCATTGGGGAGAAATTGCGCCAACGCGCCGCTCCTAAACGAAAGTTTGATTCTTCGGCTCGCAAGGTTGGCGTCGAACGATGTGCGCGAGAGTGTCAGCGAAGATTCGCCCGACGAAAATAGCTTCATTCGTCCAAACGACCGCAAGAGGTGTGCTCCAACTGGGCGCAGCGTGGATCGCCAACTGAATGATCGCAACGGCTGGTGCGCGTCTTCTTCGATATTTTGCATCAAGTTGGTTTATGACTGTAGAAATGTTGCAGCTCGATTGAAGAAGTCCAACGAGCCGCGTGGGAATGTCTGCTGCGATTTTGCGATTCCGAGAGCAATGCTGCCATGATAGTGCCCATCCTTGATAGGCAAGCATCCACCAACATTGAGCCGTGGATGGTTAGTGGGTTTTGTTCGCTGACAGCGCATATTTGTTTCGAATTGCAGTTGGAGAGTATCTTAACGGTTGTGACACGGCCGTTGCCTTCTCTTGCCAAACTGCTGTTGTGCAGCGGTATTTGCGGATCTGTGCGCGAAAGAATCGATGCTTTGAGTCGCGCGAAAAGCTGCTGCTCTCAAAAGGAGTTACTCGAAATATGGTCGCAGTTGTGGTGAGCATGCAGTCCCACTTACAGAGACTAGGTTAAAAAGTTTATATTGTGTTTAGGTCGATTGTCAAGGACGGCGAGGAGCCGGCGAACAAGCAGCGCCTTCTCAGCTGTGTTTGGAACATATTCGACGTAAGAATAAATTCTTATTTCATTTCTATATAAACTAATTCTAGTTACTCAGTCCATTCTTTCCATAAGAGCTGTCGTTTTTTTGTTAATTTTTCACATGGATTTGTTTCGCAGATGACTACGGTAGCGCAATGCCAAGTCGAGGGATCGCGTTTGACGACGGTGCTTCTGAAGAAAGAAAATTGCGACGCGGCGCAGTTACTCAGGTTGGCGCAAGTGGCCAGCGCATCGCTGTTTACGGTTGGCCAACTAAGCACTCTTTTGCAAGAGCAAGCTCTGGGCGAGAATGATTTAGTGAGTGAATATTTGAGAGAGGGACAAATGAAAATCGCTTGAATTGTAGACGGAGAAGTGCCGGTCGTGGTTGAACTCGTTGACATTCTTCCGCTTGGTGGCGAGCATAGTAACCGACCATTCGGCAGTCGATCTGCACCCCGTCGCTTTGTTCCGTCTGCTCGTCTTCTCGAACGGTCTGCCCGACGTCTGGCGATTGGTGACCTCTTTTCGCTGTTGTCGATCGCGTTCATTCGATTAATTAGATTGTTTTTAGTTCGTCGAGCAACTGATTCCCAACCTGGGTGAGCGCATCAGTTGGCATTTCTCTTCGATCGCTTACTGGTGGATAAAGGAAGAGATATCTTTGGACAAGTTTCCTCTGGCAATGGTCGGATGCGCGACTGCAGACGCCTTCTACGAGTTTGCTTTTCATTTCTTTTGTGTATTCGGGTAGTGTGAGCGTGGGTTTCAGGCGGTTTGCAAACGATGTTCTGGGAGCGATGATCGGCGCTCCTGGCAATACTAGCGAATACGTGAGGTGGATAGGGACGATATCGGAGGCGACGATCAAAGCTCAGGGCGGTCTCGGGCTGCGACTGGGGACCGCATTGATCTGTGCCGACACCGACGGAAATGGGGAGCGATTTGTTGCGTTGTCGTTGCGCGGCTTTATCGGCGATACGAAGTATAACAAAGATGCAGTCAAAAGAATTTGGCCAGAAATTGTGTGCACTCTGCTCAAGTGGCAGTGCAACAGGTACGCTGCAGTCTTTTCGCTCACTTTACATTTCATATACTATCATTTTTTGATTAAATGTATGATATATTTCGTATGATTCAGCCCGATACAAGCCCCGCAAATGTCAGCGAAGAGCGTAAAGCGAGCGATCAGTTGCTTAATGACCGAAATGAAGAAGGCCTCGCTGACGATGGCGTGTAACGACGGGTTGGATATGCAGAAGAATGAACTGTATCGAAAGGGGGCGGAGACCGTAGACTGTCTGTTGGTCATGTGCGCCGAGTTGCGAAGGATGGCGCTGAACAGCTGCGGTCAATACGCAAACGCCTTGCAAGCGTTCCACTTGTTGCTGTTCGAATTGGATCTCCAATCGCTCCACCGATGCTATTTGCCTTATCTCGCCAGAGAAGCCTGGTGGATATGCACTGTGTGCATTCAACGGTCTGTACGCGAGAAAAGGTTCTACACCAGATTGTGAAGAGTATTTTAAATGCAATACATCTCCCTTCAGACAGCAGAACTACGTCGCTCTATTGGTGCGATTGTGGGCGGAAATCAGTGAACGGCTCTTGTCGAGCGGGCGTTCGGCGATTGATCGGTTCGGCTTCGCAGTGTCTTCAGTGATGGAGTTGTTGGAGCAGCAGGAAGAGTATGCGGAAGCGAGCGCGGAAGCCGTAAAGCACTTGATGAAATGGTTGAAGAAGTTTGAGAAAGAGCTGACGTGGACTGCCATTCCGGTGCCGCCGATCGGTTCGGTCGCTAATCATCTGCGCAATTTGATCGTCGAAAAACGCCGACTTCTCTTGCATTCGGCCTCATTTGTGCGATTTGACCTCATTTACGCGCAACTTTTGTCTTGCATTCATTTAGGAACTAAACTGGCTCATCACTGCCGAACTACACTTGCTTACTGTTGGTTACTGGCAGTATTTGCGCGAGCTACTCGAATCTTTCGTTGCTGAAAACTCTAGGTTGACAGTCAATGGTATGCTTTCTTTCTGCTCAGAGTCGTATTGTATTTTTTAGATAAGGAGGTATTTTTTTGTGTATTCGCTCCTTTTGTCGACCTAGTTATAGTCGGAATATTTAGATGAGTTCACTGTTTATTTTAGCTTGTGGTCTAGCCACAAGAACTTTCAGCTGCGAATTTTTACGCATCTTATAATTTCACTTTTCCTCTCAGGGTGTCAAATTTTGGTATCCATAGCAACTGAACCTGTGGTTACGGTATTTATACTAAATCTTCTATACTAGAGTCAAAATACTTGTATATTCTGGCTGCTTATTTGATTGTCTTCACTTTTGTACTCTCAGAGCGCCAGACTGGCAAACTCTTGGCGTTGTGGCAACGATACCCAAAGTGGCGCCGTTGGCTGGCGCCGATTTTGGCGTTGCTGCCGAATGACACTCTTCTATTGGATCAGTCGTTGCTGCCACCTACAAAATCGACGGACGTTCTTGCGTTGGACTGGGCGAATCGGCTTCTGTTCGAGACGGGGTAAGGATGAGTTCCTATTACGCAACCAGCTCATGTTCAAAATTTAGCAAATGCACCAGTCTTCGAGTATTCAATGCCGTGCCACGATTTATTGTGGTTGGTTCCACGGGCACGATGTTCGACGCCGAGGCGACAAAGACGAGCGCAATGCGATACCAAGAGTTACTACCATTCCGACACGACTATCTCAGCGTTCGTATCGTCCAAACGATAATTGATTACGAACGCCTCATTCACTTTTAGATCATGGTGGAAATTGTCTCTAGAGAATCGGACAAGTTTTGCTTTTTCTCCGACGAATGGCCACAACCGATATCGTTTGAGTTTTGGATACGGAAGACGGCGGCGGGCGTCGTGGGAGAGGCGGCTTGGAGGGGCGAGAACCACAATGTGCCGGACGGTATGCTGTTGCGGCCGTACGAAGCGTTCATCGGGCTCAATGTATGATCATTGTTGATTGTTTGGAGTCACCAGTTTGGACCAATCCATTTTAGACCGAGTTCGCTCAAGCGCTCCTGCCTGTCGCGTGTGAAACTCTTATGTGGTGTGAAGAGAATAACCGAAAGCGTCTTGCCAGCGAATTCAACAACATTCTCTCTGCTATGAAATGTGGTAGGCAATTTGCATCGATTTGCGTTGGGTTTTTGCGTTATTGGGTATTGTTGGGTAAAGTTTAATTGGACAGTGTTTTGCAGCGTCGAAGGTAGAGGAAAAAGCAAAGGTGTCGATCGCATTGGCATTGCTCGAGATCTTGCGACACGTCTCATCCGACACTTGTCGATCAAGGTGTGTAGACAGTGGCATTCATTTGTAAGCCGATTGATGCAGATAAGAGTGATTTTCAGAGCGAATAAGCTCCTCTCGCTTCCACCCAAAATTCCGCTGGACTATGCTCTGCTGGCCGATGTGCTCGCAACCGTCCAAATGCCGTATGCAGCGCTGTTCTATGCCGAAATTGCTTGCGACGAAAAGAGGTATGAGAATCGTTGAAGAGGGCCATTTATTAGCAAGTGGGCGAACAAACCTGACATTTAGCGAGGCATTCCGTCCCACGCAGTTGTTCGACGACGCCGGTCGAAGTCTTTTGGATTCCATCGATTCGACGAACAACGGCCTGCGACGAACGATGAAGTCCGCTGTAATGCAGTTGGGCGACGTCGACTCGCTCAAGGGACTCGGCGAGATCGCACTCGTGGACAAGGATGCCAGGTGAGCGGGATGGTGAGGGATTGATCTGTCCCATACTCGATTGTCTGCAGATGCTTCCTTGCGGAGCACAATTGCGCTTGGGAACGGATGGTGTCGTTGTATTCGCGCGCCGACTCGCCGGCGAAATTCGCCAAGGCGCTGAGGATGATGGGCGTGGACGACGACCAAGCGCCGCTCGCCGTTCAGTACGAGAACGCCTGGAAGCTCGGACGCTGGCAGCAGCTGGATGTGCCGAAAAAGTTGCGCTTTTCTTTGTTAATCCACATCTTAACCGACTGGCTGTTCAGAGATACATCGCTCGACGGCCGACTGTTCGGTGTGCTCAATGCTGTTAAAGAAGGCAACGGCAGTCTAACCGATCGACTTATGCGCGATTTACTGTAAGTCATCCGTTGAGCGCTTCGAAATCGTTTTCTCCGTCATATAAAATGGGACTTTTCAGACAATGCAACATGGAACAAATGTGTCAGCGAAATGTGCCCGATGCGTTCCATCTGCGTTGGCATCGTTCAATCGTCGACCTGCAGCAGTTGACCCTGAACGATCATGCGAATGAAAAGTATTGGCAATGGCATATGTGCAGTTGAAAATAATTCCCTTTGCAGTGTGCCAGAGTTGTGCCGCGCAATTGATAAATCCTTGCGAGCGGTCGACAGCAAGCGTGAGTCAGCCGCCACTGGTGCGATTGGCGACGAGTTGGCGATGGAAACGAGCTTGCTACTCGCAAAGCTGGCCGCAACTTCTGACGTGCTGTCGAAAGAGTTGACATTTCATACGCTCTCGAATGTCGTCACCGCCAGGGCCAGAGCGTTGCGCAAATCGCAAGCCTATCAAGTACGCGCCCTCTACTTTCATTATGCCCTTCACACTTTTTATATTGAACTTTCAGCAATCGATTCGTTTGGTCGCGGAATGGCACAAGTTGGTGGCTGCTCACAGCGAAGTTCGACTGCCGCCAGCGTTTCGTCTGCAACCGGCCCTCGAAGCGGCCAGCTCGTTGTGGAAGAGTGACGACCTTGCACTCGCCGTCAATCAAGTAGAGTCCATCATCAATGAGCTAAACCCGAACGTTCGTTTTGCGAATCGAGTTTTCAGCAGCAGCACGCACTGAATAATTATTCTATCTTTTCCAGTTGACGCAAAGATCGACGAGCGCCGGGGTGGCGGCGAATGAGAAGTTGTTGCAAGTTGTGTCGAAAAGTTACGCGCTGTTGGCCAAGTTGAAATCGTGCAACGGCGGCGACCAGGATGCCGCATTGAAAGAGGTTCGTGCGGAGCAGGTGCTTTATGGATTGAGAAAGTAGTTGATGGCGACGTCCTTGTATACTAGGACGGTTGGACATAGACCAGCAGTGGCCTGTAGCAGTACTGCTGCTGGGGTTGACTGATGATGGGTGAAGGGTCCTTGTTCGCGCGACGCACCTCGTTGTTGTACCAGAGTGTCGATGAATTTGTCCAGGTTGTGGCTGTGCTTCTTGTTGTTCGAGTCGTTGGAACAGATATCTCAACTGTCGAAATATAAGAAAATAACATTTTATTGTATTATATTTATGTCTTTTCGATAATTATCTTGCCGACTTAATGATTGTAAGCCACAATTTTAGGCGTGCGCTGTGCTGGAAAGAGCAAACGTGTCAGAGGGAAGGTTGGCGATAATGCTGAGCAAGATGAACTGGCGTCTGGGCAAGTATACGGAAGCAAAGTACCGCACACTGCGCGCGTACAGGGAGTCGGCGGAGTTCAAAGCGAAGGAGATGGCCGTCGAGAACTGGAATCATCAGATGACGTAAGTTAGACCATCTGCTCCAACTATACGCTTATTGGAGAACGGCGTCTTTGCCAGCTTACCGTACACTTTTCGCGCTCCCTTAATTTCTTTCAATGAGAATTATGAATAACACTTTGATTACGACCCCTTTTATTTTTATTTGAAATTTCATTATGATTAATGTTGGAAGATTTTGACCAATACTTATGGGTTCTATGCAATTGGGGGATATTATAATCGCGCAGTTCGCGTATTCGTGCGGTTTTTTCGTGCGCACATACAGTATGCATAAGCATATTATCTATCAGAGAGAAATTACGAGGCGCTAGAGGTATATGGTACTCTGCGAAAGCAATGCTCCGATTTGCGTACAATAATTTGACAAATGCTCTTCAGCGCGCTTACGGATCGCTATCTGTTGCATCGTTTGCGAAGCGAATGTCGTCTGGAGAAGATGGACATCGAGTCATCCGACAATCTCCTTCGTTCTTTGTTGATCGAAACAGTACGGCGATACATCACCGCCATGCGAATGGGCGACGCCCATGATCTTTCCATGTACCTCCTCATCGATCTCTGGATGGACAACCGCGACGACCTTCAGCTCTGTGCATTGATTCGAGTGCGTACTATCCTGAATTTGCTTCGATTTGAGCCGATTTCATCCCAAAGTCTTTAGGAAGAAGCCACGCTGATAGCCAGTCATAAGTGGTTGCTGGTGTGGAATCAGCTGTCCAGTCGCGTCGCTCCGTTGGAAAACGACTGCGCTCAGTTGCGTTCGGTAATCGAAACGGTGCGTTCGGATGAAATGAAGGAATGTCGCTCGTTAGGTTACTGTAATCCTTTCTTGTAGCTGCTAGCGCGAGTGGCCCACGATCACCCTTACCACACGATCAACTCGTTGCTGTACATTGGCGAAATCGATACAGTCGATGCCAAATCGCTCTCGCAAGACAAGGTACCTTTGGTCTTACCGATATTGAATGTTTCTGGTTGTTTTTTAGAATAGAATTGACCGAATCGACTCATCGAGAAAGATTCTGGCCCAGCTGAAGAAAGGCGACCGTGCACGTGTGGTGAAAGATATGTACGATGCTCATCAGGCTTTTCGACAGGTCGCCGACACGCCAATTACTCTATTTAAGGAGTCGAAACGGGCAAATTCCAAAGGTGACCATGGACTCTTGCAATAAAGTAATTGCAACCGACTTTTCAGGCATACTGGACATCCCCGCGAACATGACCATCTTGAAGCTACCCGCTCTGAAAAATGTACCCATTCCCACAATGACGATTCCGGTATGTGCCTTGCAGGGATAATATGCCCTGAGTATCGCAGAGATTCTCAGATGTTTAGACTTAGAGTCAGACTTGGAGATTTTGCCAAGCTAAGCCTAAGCATCAAAGAAGATTCTGAGTCTGCGATGCTCAGAGACCCGAACATTTTTTAGTAGTTCTTTTGTTCAGGTCGATAAAAGTTTCAAGTACTCGGAAGTGGTCCGATTCAGCCAAGTGCAACCACACTGCAGCAAAGCAGACGGAAGAAGTATGCCCAAGGTGCTGCGGGTGATTGGATCGGACGGCGTCGAACGCCGGATCATCTTCAAGGTGCGTGGTGGCCCCGATGAATATTTGCACATTTATAACTGGACCCAATTTCACTAAACTTGTTATTGCAACTGTTGTGACTGTAATTGCGGCAAGCGCGCTGATTGTTCGGGTGCGGCGTTGCGGGGGCTTTTGCCCAAAATATCGAGGCCAAAATATCGAGGCCCAAAATATCGACGTCGAAAATATCGAAGTCGAAAATATCGAGAGACCAAAATATCGAGGCCCAAAATATCGACGGTCCAAAATATCGACGTCGAAAATATCGAGACGGTATTAATTACGTAAAATGAATGGAAATGGAGCGGTCGCAGAAGTGGAATGATTGATACCGTAATTAAACATAAAATGAGCCAATTGAAGCGCTCTTTCAGTGTGGGATAATGGATCAGAAGAGAATGCGGAAAAAAATGCTAATGAGAATGTGAAAGAGCAGGAGGGATAGCGAATGCGAATGACTGAAAGATTGAATGAATGCACTCTATAGCCGAGGTCAGACTGGAGCGCACACGTATTCGAAAGGTCAAGGTCACGCTCTAATGTAGCCCGCGCTCGATTTAGCGCGCCAAAGCTATTCTATATCCGCAACTTAAATTAACAAATAATATCGATGCTAGCTTCCCTTTGTCTCACTTCATTTGACTTTACGTTATCGCTGATGTTTCCTTTTCATTTCAATACGACCACTGCATTATTCTCTATGTGTTCTGCTTCAGTTATCACTCTTTCATGTACTGGTATGTGTTAGCGACTGATTTCGACGATTTCTGGTGCAGAAACTAAAAAATAAAACTGAATACNTATGTGTTCTGCTTCAGTTATCACTCTTTCATGTACTGGGATGTGTTAGCGACTGATTTCGACGATTTCTGGTGCAGAAACTAAAAAATAAAACTGAGAAGTCTAAATCTCGATATTTTCGACGTCGATGTTTTGGACCGTCGATATTTTGGGCCTCGATATTTTAGTCTCTCGATATTATCGACGTCGATATTTTCGACGTCGATATTTTGGGCGTCGATATTTTGGCCTCGATATTTTGGGCGCCAATCGTTGCGGGTAGGATTTTGTACACGCGCGTCATGCCTGACTAATCAGCTCGCTTTTCACAATTGTAATCGCAACTGTTGTGATTGCAAAGGTTTTGTGGAATCGGCCCGCTGGCGTTGATTGAAATCGTACTGAAAGCGTTTTTTGCCGTTCAGTCGGGCGACGACGTGCGCCAAGACATTCTGGTCCAGCAAGTGTTCACGGTGGCGAACTCGCTGCTGACGTCATCGAAGCAGCCGGGCTGCATGCGCACCTACAATGTAGTACCGCTTAGCCACGGGGCCGGACTGATCGAGTGGTGCGAGCACACAATGTCGCTGTGTACGTCCTACCATCTAGCATCTAGCATCACCTCTTTTACAGAAAAAGAGTCACGCCATTTTAGGCAATTACCTCATTGGAGCGAATAAAACCGGCGGCGCGCATGCAAAGTATTATCCATCGGATATAACAGGCAGTGCCGCCTTGCTTAGGATGAAGAAGGCGGCTGACGAGGCGACGAAACGAGCCCAAGAGGCGAAACAGCACGAGATGCGTAGCGGCAGCCGGCGATCGACGTCGCAGCAGAGCGATCCGACGCAACTCTTTCGCTCCATTTGCGAGCAGTTCCGTCCCGTCTTCCGCCACTTCTTCTATGAACGCTTCGCCGATCCTATCGACTGGTATCGCCGTCGCAACGATTACACTGTCAACGTCGCCACTTGGTCCATGGGTTGGTTGTTTTTTATCGTCGATTTATGCCGCTCATGTATTACATGCTTACTTTAGTCTGTCATTTGGTTGGTTTGGGCGACCGGCATTTGAACAATATACTGATCGACGAACGCACCGCCGAGCTGGTGCACATCGACTTAGGTAGGCNTAGTTTAGTCTGTCATTTGGTTGGTTTGGGCGACCGGCATTTGAACAATATACTGATCGACGAACGCACCGCCGAGCTGGTGCACATCGACTTAGGTAGGCAGAAATACGCGTGCCATCTTGCGCTTGCGATCGAATGGAACCTCTCCTCGAGAGTTCATTTTCACTGACCCTACTGAAATACAGTGGTCACCACACGGATCACATCATCCTAGCGTTCAATCTCAGCTGCAGAGCTGATATACAAGAGCCAGTTCGATCTCCCATGGCAACCGCTGTATTTCAACAGGGACATTAAATTTGAACCTGTTCGATAGAGATAGATCCCTATTCGCTCGTTGTTTTTTCGGTAGAGTAGAGGTCCTATTCGGTCATATACAGCGATGAATGAATTTGTTGACGAAGCGATTTGTTCAGGAATGGCATTCGAGTTCAGCAGACGAGCGTTGAGCGTGCCGGAGACGGTTCCTTTCCGACTGACGAGAGATATGGTGGATCCGATGGGAGCATGGGGGATCGACGGGCTGTTCACGGCTACGTGCACTCGCGCCATGACCGTCATGCGCGCCAACAAGAGCGTGCTGCTCTCCGTCGTCTCGGTGCGGCTATTCGCTCCCTTTGCCCCTCCGCTCCTTAATAACCCTCCGATTTTTCCAGATTCTCCTACATGATCCCGTTGCCTCCTTCCAAGAGATGCCCGTCAAAAAGGATGAAAAGACTCCCCTATCATCCAAATCCCAACCTCCCGCTGCCAACCGCAACAGTCTCGCCGAAACTGCCATTGCCAGAATGACTGAAAAGCTCAGCGGCCGGGAGACGATCGACAAAGTGGAAATGACCGTCGATCGACAGGTCACTGCTGTCCTCTTCTCAAATCTCCCTCAATTTCGCTTCTCTTCAGGTTGCCTTTTTAATCGACGAAGCACGCAATCCCGACAATCTATCCAGAATGTACTTCGGTTGGATGCCGTTTGTATAATCGTCACTTTGATAGCTCAATCATTCAATATTGATGTTCTCATATCATTTTCTACTGGTGCTCAGGGCTGCGATATTCCTCTACCGTTACGAGTGAAATGCCTTATCTCTTGTCATTTCCATACGCTTTGAAAATGTTTTAATTCGCTCTCGAAGTCGCCGAGCGAAACATGCAATTACAGTATGCCTGTATAAAAAAAGCTTGCCTGATCGAAGTAGCCCCGATTCACTTTTGTCACTTTGGTTTTCTTGTTTGTTTATGCTGAAGATAGTCATTGAGACTTATCTGAGATTTACTGAATAAATGAGACATATTTTATTTAAAGAGCGCGTAATTGCTTAGCACTTCGGAGATGACCAATTGAGTACAGGGTATCCTGAGGATCATATCAAATTAAAATTACGTTCCGTGCGAGAGGGGCAAAGCGTGTCACGTGATCCAGTCCTGAACGATCGTTGAACGACTAGACGATTACCAATGAATAAACCTAAAAGTGACGCTCATGAAACGATTATGCGAGTAAAGAACAAGTCTCCGCACCGTTTACGTTTTTCCCGTTTTTCCCGTTTGACTCTGTGGGGTTCGTCATCATCGGAAGGCTCCGCCACCGCACAGTCTTCTGGTTTGTTTATGACAACGTAGGAGTGCAACTTGGGCGGATGTTGTGTGAGCTTGGCGGACATTTTTGTGTGGGGCAGTGGAGGCACGAGCCGGTCCTGGTAGGCCCAGAAATTGTCCTCCGACAGCGAAGGCGACTGCATTTCGACGGCATTGACGATCGCAAACGATGACTGCATGTTTCGATCGAAAATGTAATTGAGTTCAATGTCGTCATCGTCCGTGCCGAATGGTCGCATCAGATCTTGACCAACCTAAACGAGCAGTTTGTCCAAAATGTCCCATTTGGCCATTGTCCAATCGAAACGCTCACCTTAAACCAGCCAACGAAGAATAGGAATTGGACAATAGTGAATATTGGCACGACGAAGTCGACTTCAAAATGTTTGTACTTCTTAGCCGGATCGAGAAACTGTCGACCCATGAGGCAAAAAGCAAAGTAGCCATATGTCGCCAAAGCAGCTACCTGAGTGTACACGAGCGGGACGCACACCCAGTCGTAGCAATAAAGTTTGCGGAAGCACAGACGATACATTTTCAGATCCTGCGTGAACTGCGAGACCAGCGACGGCAGCGGCTTGCTGTCGTTGATTTCATCGACTAGTATCTTTTGCACCCAATGCAGCGGAACGAACCAGCGCACTGATTCCGTCTATTAAAAGAGAGCATGATTGTTGTGGATAGCATAACAGTGATAAGTAGGGTTGGATTCCGCGAGCTAAAACCAGGGTTTCGAGGCGGATCGCGATTTCGGGATTTTAGAGTTTATCAAATTTTTTGATTCCAGGATACAAGCTTAAATTTGGGGGACCAAAATCGAGTGTTCGGGATGAGGGAGGGGGAAGTTGAAACTTTGGATTCCTCGAATTCAACCGTACAGATTAGGAAAGGGTAGAACCTCGAATGACTCATAGAGTTTGTGCTCCTCTTCTGTCATGAGACCGCTGGATACAAGGTGCTGGATGGTGGGGAATCGTCTGCGCAGTTTGCTCGATACATCTCGCCATGCCAACGCCGACGTCAGGTTCAGATATCGAGCAATGGTGTGTCGACGCAGACGACTCTTCTTGTCGGTGCCAGGCATTAGTACGCACAGCAGCGATAGCAAATCGTCCGGCCATGCCACGTTCTCGAACTGGGTCCACCATCGCGTTACTATCGTCGAGATGTAAAAGCCCAGCAGAAATGTGAGCGGTATCTCCTTTACGTACGCATCGAACATGAGCGAGAGTTGTTCAAACGTACGCCTAGAGCGTTAACAGAGTGGTGTTCACTTCGCACTAGTAATCAATCATTCAATCACTAACCGGTAACGAAGGGCCTCATCTGGATCAAAGAACGGCAGCACGAAATTGTAAATAAGACGCATAATGTAGTAGAGAGCTAGGAAGTAGGTGAGCTCGAGCCAGCATGCTTTCCAGATGCTGCCCTTCCAGCGCACCAACAGTCGGCAGAAGTTGCCAGAGTACGAGATCGTCATCGTCGCTACGACTGACTGTGTGGCCACTCGTTGTCACCTCCTCTACCGCCTATCCACACAAAAACCACCACAATTGTGCGCTCGTCGTTACTCACCGCGCCGACTGGTTCTTCGCCGCTTCCACAGCGACGGTTGCAACATTTCAATGCTCGCCGCGAATGAGTAACCCTCCTGTACACGATCAATAATCGTTGCATCTTTTCATCTCTGCGCTATTCATTGCTCAGCTGCCGTATAGTATACGGCTTCCTCGAGCAAACAGGCGCGTTTAATGGCGTAGAGAAGCGTGATATAACTGTGCAGATATCATTTTGATTCATGCAAGCACAGTTCTTGCGCCGTCCAACGCTAATGCAACCTACTTTACATGAAACGAAACTGGCTGCACTTCTTACTCGAACAGACTGGTGCAAAAAATTGCTTCTAATCCTTATCCTCTCCTATCCTGCTTACACTGAAAACATTCGAACAAAAGCAACAGAGAGCAACCCGATTCTTTTCTAACATATATAATACAGGGGACGGCATAAAATGCATCGCACCGCTTTAGGTCAATACAAGCGCGGTCAGAAAGTAGTACACATTGGACTGGAGCGGAGCGCAGTCGTGTACGCGTCGTTCGTCGTTAGTTCTTAGCTGCCAAGGGATGGCGCAGAAGGGAGAAATCGATTTTCCGGCGGACGTAACACAGTGTGCGTAACTGATCCATCTATACTTGTCGGCGCCGCTGTGGTTCCCCTGACGACAACAACAGTGTTAATCACAAATTAATCATGGTAAAAAACACATTCAATTCAATGCAAGGAAATCACTCTAGTATCACTGACTCGCTACTTTTTTGATTTTTTAAAATTGAAGTTTAAACTTCGGCTACGGCTTTGAGGTTTGGTGGTAAAGCTCAGTCGAAGTCTAAGGGCGAAGCGAAGCGAAATCCATAGCAAATATTATGTACCAAAAAAGGTGCGAGTGTTGGGCAAAACTAAGTAGCACAACCCTGTTCGGCCGTTGAAACATAAATGGCGGGCAGAGGACGATTGTTTCTTCTGGTCGTCGGAGCTGTGTTCTTCAGCCGAACGAGTTGAAGCCCATTCATCCGCATGGTCGACTGGGAGCGCGCTCGAAGCTGAAGGTCGACGTCGGGCAAGCGAAATTCGGCTCTTATGTCTTGAGAATCGATGCGCTCCACTCCGGGAGGAGCAATCGGTAATTGGAATGCAGGTGGGCATACAGTATGACGACGAAGCTTCATATCGCAATTGTTCTTTGACAACCAAGATGAGCCGGTCAAGGTGTGGATGCTCAGGCGCCGTCCTCGCTCAGACGGACGACTCACCACCAAATCGGAGTCGTGTTGAAGAATGGAATCGAACTCGCGCATCGTATTTTCAGCCGGATCAACCGCCGCTTCGTACTTCGGAAACGGCCAAACCACGGCTTCCGCTGATCTGTTGCAGCAGCCGATCGAGTAGCGACGCTCTCGCTGTTCGCTATCCTTCTTGCTATTGTTATTGGTGTAAGCGTCGGACATTTCGCTTTCAGTGAACTCTTTGGGACAATCGGCGCTCTCAAATCCGAATGCGGAACACTGACTTTAACGGCGACCTACGATCCTTCGATCTTATGTCGATTTTGTGGGAAGGCAAAAAAGTCCACCGAACCCGGAATTAGTCCATTCTGTGTGTGCAGACGTGAGTGTTGATAATCATTGAATTGTTTCTCTAACGAATGTCAAGTTAATCACACTTCTCGGGCAGTGTGAATGATTGCAATTAGAATTAACGGTATGAAGGGTGAAAAATTGATGTCCTTGTTTGTGATTGGGAAAATACCCGCACGCATGCACTCACGTCGAGTTGCGGGTCGCAGTTTCAACAGAGCTCGAGAACCTGCTGAGCAAGTGGTCGACCTTGGGGTAGANTTGGGAAAATACCCGCACGCATGCACTCACGTCGAGTTGCGGGTCGCAGTTTCAACAGAGCTCGAGAACCTGCTGAGCAAGTGGTCGACCTTGGGGTAGATGGATATTCTAAGATGTACCTTGTGATCGTAAATTATGCCATGATGATAAATGTTTCACGAGTCATGTGCGCGGCTGGTGACGGGATTCGAACGATCCGTGTGACTTTTGCATTTTTTTGCGTCATCTGCAAGATTATGACAATGCATCTACCCTTTCATTCTAACTAATAGTGGATCATATCATGATCAGTGAAGCAGCAAAGAATGCAAGAGCTCCTGAATAGTGTGGGGCAAGCAAAGTTCTGTGGTCCCACTGCAGCAGTAGTCGCGTGCAAAGTCGACGGCTGCGCGCTAGAGGTGTAACGATTCCCTAAATAAAGATTCCGGAACTTTTCGTCATGTTTCACCGTCATATCTCGGCGCGCAAGTTCGGAGTACAATGTACGCATAGTCTAAAATAGAAGGCGGTGCAGAAGAACAGTTTTTGCATGACGTCACTATCTCGTATGGTCGCGTTTCGATTTGTGATATAGCCGTTGGTGAAGTAACTAGATGGGCGGGAACCCGATTGTTGTGCATCGAGCAACGACCGTCCCCTTTCTCCACGCAGTATGACCTCGGACGAATCGCATTCTGCTCGAGGGGCGCCGACTGACAAGCGCGAATGTATCAGTGTAGGGGGACGAGTGGGTCAATCAATGGTGAGCGTCGGCGGCGGCGGGGCCGCAGTCGGCTCGGCCGGCCAGCGGTCAGACGTACCCTGACGATCGGCGTAGGCGGCGGTGTTGGCCCACTCTGTATGCAGCACGTGCCAGACGCACTTCTATTGGCCAGCCGCCTGTCGTCCGTCATGGTGTTGTTGCGCACGACAGGCCCGATACGATGGCGGCTCGTGCGGCCGGCGCCTCTCTTCACGTGTTCCGTACACAGCGATTGGACGCCGCCGCGTTTGCATCAGGTAGTCCGCGCTCGCCCTGGGCCGTCCGCTCGCTTTCTTGCTGCTCAGTTTGCGGCGTTAGGCGCGACTGTTTATACCCCTGTGTGTGTGTGCGAACTTGAGCGCCATTTCTAGCGCGTCGAGGGACAAAGTGCAAAGAACCCTCTCGTCAGCTCAATGTGCATATGGAACGGACGATAAGGCGGGCCATTTTAAGTCTCTACCTGGTCGGAATCTTCAGCGGCGTCCCCTGATCAGTCATCAGTCGTCATCTCGTCAGTGGCGTGCACGTGCATCTTTGCAAGAGGTTGATGCAATACTTGCCGGAGACGCCGTAAT
The DNA here is from genome assembly GCA_002796945.1 of Plectus sambesii. NCBI lineage: Eukaryota > Metazoa > Nematoda > Chromadorea > Plectida > Plectidae > Plectus > Plectus sambesii. Next base: position 19,729 of record NIUQ01002092.1, read on the forward strand.
CATAGTTGCTGGCGGCTGTTGGGAAGATTAAGCGTCGACGCTTCACTTTTTCTTCGTCTGGATGCAACTGCTCGTCTGCAAGCGGGTCTCCGCCGACCTCCGATAACGTGTTTTTCAAGGACTTTGTCCCAGCCCCCCCTCTCTCAGTTACATTCGTGCACTCGTGCGCACCGGTCACGTCAATCCTATCAGCTGCTTTCTACCACAACAGTCGACAATGGGTTTTCACCGAAACGCTTCCGTGGGCTCTCTGTGTAGCCACGATGCGGACCACAAGTGCGAGGTCTGCTTGGCCACCAGCAGTCAGTTGAGCGTCGAGTCCGAACGCTACAGTATCCAGGTACGTTCGTTGCTCTCCCGACGCCGCCATGGTTGAGACTGTAACTAAGAAAGTGTTACTTTCAGGCGCCAACACAGTCATTCGAAGTGGCCGAACCAGCGAAGTCGAATATTATTTCTGAGATCGTGCAGGCGCAGCTGGCGTTATGGACCTTTGCGCTGTCGGCGCTGTTCACCTACGTGTGGCGCAACCGCCGCACCTACCCCATCTTCAACATCCTCGTCGTTTTACCGACCGTTCTTACGACGACAGCTGTTTTGGCAGGATTGCTCGCGGTGATGGTCGTAGTCGGCCGGCTATTCTTCGTCGACCCCATCGATTACTCTGACTGGATCGTGTCGAAACGACCGCCGACGCCTTTCGGTAGCCGGAAGAGCTCGGGAGCGTCGGTCAGCTCCAACTCGCCGTCCATCGCCGACGACCACAACGCCAACTACATCTGGCACCGATTGTCGACCGTTGGCGATCGACCGAAACTCTCCTCCGTCAGTTCTCGCCGATCCACCTCATCAAACATTGGCTGCTGATGGACGTTGTGTGTCGCTGAGCGCGATATATTTAATATGTTGAAGCGAAATTCTTGCTCCAGGCCATATTTCTTGTCTCCAATGACCAAAACTGCCCTCATGCCCTAAATGTATTTGCGCGACGAGATGTCTTGTGCGGAGCATTCATTGTTCGACTGCGTTCGTTATCCTATTTTTGCTCATAGCACTCGCGTTTGCTTGCCGAAGAAGGTCTTTAGGGGAAGCTCACTGAATGCATCGCCTTCTTCCAGCCGACTTAGAGGGAATTAGAAGTAAGTGATGGGCTGCACTTGCTAGTTGCTGTGCGTATGTAAAGTTGTTAATGAAACGGGTCGTTCCAAGTTGTTCGTCACTATTGTTGTACATAACAGAACTTGTTGCTTCTCTGATTGTGAACTGCTGACTACGGTAATCAGTTATCGATTGCGCAATAAAGCCGAGCAGGAACAATGATTATCGTCATCCGTACACCACTCCCCGTTGTTATGCGCATTTTTGTCGAATCGACATTTTCCGCCGACCTTCACGTTGGCCAAACAGGAAAGAGCGAGAGAGATAATGCACAAGGCGGAGTGCGCTTTTGCCATCCTGGACGCTGATAGCGGGGAGCGCAAACAGGCCATCGTGCGTCCATGGATTGCGCTCTACTGTACAGTGCACGTGTCCCGGAGTGCCTTCTGATACGTATGTACCGCAAAGAGCGCTATGGTCGGATTCCCCCATCAACTGAGCGCGCCCTGAAAGCGCTTTAGGCAATAATAGGGTGGAGACATCATCGCGCGTTGGTCCAACTTCCTTCTAACTCGTAAACACGCGCCACTGTTCCCGGTTCCCGCTTCTCTTGTGGTGTCAACAACTCTCCGGTTATCGCAATCGTGCACTTTGACATCGCCCAAGTCCATCTTTCTGCCTCGTTCATCAGCGTCACCCACCCACCGAGGCTGCCCTCCTTATCTTGCAGGTTGAATGTTTTGAAATGATGTGCAGGTTAGCAACTTACCGTAACTGTCAAGCGCCGGTTTGTTAAGCTGTTCGTCGTTATCTTTATTGCAGTATTTTTTGCTCGTTTTAAAATAAATTTTGATTCTTTGTATTGCCGTTTTCTAAACGTTTTAGCATTTTCGTGCCTTTGCCAACGTCGTCCATGGTCCGTCAGCGAACATCTGAAGCTAGCCCCTTGGCTAATGCAAAAGGGGCAGCCGGCAAAGGTAAGCATTCCTTAAATTGACTAAAAGAAAGGAGTTTAGCGCTTTTTCTTCAATTTTTAATGAATTTTGCATCTAATTTAGTTATTGCAGTGGATATATCGTGTATAATTAATTTAATGATATTCGAGCTCGGCAAATTGCAGCTCTTTGTATAGACAAAAATTGTTCATAGATATTAATGGTGGAATTGCAACGTTCACTATCACGACTTTTCACTTTCGCTGTATTTTGAATTACAGCGTCCATTCAGTCAGGCCATTATTGAACTTCTTTTCCGAATGTCTCATCGTTTCCTAAACCGTTTCATACGCATTAATTATCTGTTAAAGAAATGTACGCGTAATTTGAAATGACTGATTGCAGATTGAAACGCGTTTGCACAATGATCTCTCGGTTGATAAAAACTGAGCCACTTTATCAAATAACAATTGAAAGATTTGTGATCATTTCAGGTCTTCTTGGACAAGGGGCGCGAAACCATGCGCGAGGAATGGTCGTGCCAAAGGGCGGCTTCGACGGACCGATGACCGCTCCCTGGCGCAAGACTGTGTCCATTTTCAAACAACCGGTCACTTTGGTGCACACGACGTCGCGAGAAACGAAGCAGGCGCCCGCTGATGAACTGCGTAAGGTTGGCGGTCATCTGCGTGTCGACAAACCCAAACAGGTCAGCAATTGTTTATTTTGTTTAAATATCACAGAGCTGTAGTCTGCTTAGAGCAAAACGATTAAGCGGGTTCTGTTTCAATATGCATGCATAAGGCAGGATTGTCGACTGATTGATAACGTTACCGAATAGCATCTTTGCACGTATTTTGAAGCGAAAGTGGTGGAATCTTTTTAACTACAAATAAGCATTTAGAGATAACAATAGAATAGTACAGCGTGTCAGTTTCCATTATATTTCCAAATAGAGCAGTCTTTGAAATAGGGGGTACTTTTCTATCAAATGAAGGACCATCGAGGGCGTAGCAGCTGTCTCTTGTCGGGTGCGGCGTTGGAAATAACTCTACCAGACCGGCTCATAAGCGCTTGGAGTTTTTGTTGGAAAGTCATTTTGATTGGGTGCTGATCAGCGTTGTTCTGGCGGTAGACGTGTGGCCGCGCCAGATGGCGCCACCTGCGTTCGTCGTACAGCGCCACCGTGTTGATGAGGCGTTGGTACGCTTCTTTGGTGAGGGAGAGCGTCTGGTCATCTGTATTCCCAGAGGCTGAAATAAGCAGTTCTTTTCATAAGCATCTCATAGCGTCAGTCGTCGAACCTCCTTGAATCCATATAATACAGAAAACGGCGACAGCAATAATCATCCTCATTGAGTCGGTGCAAGCGAATAGTGGGGAAATGCTGTGAATACTGACTCTAAATAACGCATTCCTAAGCGGAAGGGGGACTATTATAGCTCAAAGAGCAGGTGGTGGTGGGATAGTTGATGACGCTCGTCGGTAAAGGGAAAGGAATACTTGATCTGTTGGCATTTGAAAGGGACGTAGGTGATGAAGACTTTGCAGGTGTTTTGGTCGAAGCACCTGGAGGGATTGCGCGCCATGGTACCGCTGAAGAACGACTTAATCGACAGCGAGGACGAATCGATCTGGAACCATATTCCCGACTCGCTATCACTGCCTAGCCGACTCGAGCGTATGTGTTTATTGATTTTAAAGAATTGGATACGTTCTTAAAATAATTGTGTGCGTTAAAATAGATGTAATTATTTTCGTTCTATGTTCACTGATATTTCATTTCTTTTGATGATTCATTCTGGGCTCGTATGTACTATGCTCCTTTAACGAGACGAAGCGTGCGAGTGAATTTTAAAACTTTTAGCAAAAGAATCAACAATTTGCACGAACATATTGTAATATACTGTGTTTCAGTGTGGAGAATTGTGCCTCTGTTGCACGAAACAATCTCATTTGATTGCATGCGCAAAGCATACAATGGTTAAACTGAAATTGACTTCCTGTCGCCAAAAATTGTCTCAACTAACAATTTGAGTGGAAAAATCGAAATTAATCGATATTAACCAATGAGATTATGTACATTTTTGCAGCATACAATAGAGTGTATAAATGTGAGCATTTTTAGCGGTCGTCGGAGTGGTGGGAATAGATGGAACTGCTGCGACTCTGTGTTCGGCGCTGCAAACGCAGCAAAGCGGAAGCCCCATAATGGGCCAGGCGAGTAACAAGAAGCAACTGGACGTCAACGCCGGCGTCTTCATCAATGCCGATCAACCATTTATCCAGGTACTTTATTGTTTCAAAGATTTTGACCATCGAAGAGCCATTTATCGACTGCTTATTGATTTTCTCGTTATATGCGTTATACAAAATTAACGCATAGCCTTAGTTATGTGGGATGGTCAAAGCGTTTGTAACACGAAATAACAACTGTCAGGTTTCAATGATGATGGGTGTTTATGGCATATTAGGTCTTCTTGACATTACGCGTCAAGTAGCAATTTGATCGCGTAATATTTCGTTGTCCAGTCGTTGTTTTTGTCAAGGCAGCTGTGACTCAGTAAGGCGAATGTAAATTTTGAAGCCGGGTGGTAATAAATTTAAAACCACATAAGGTAGCAATACGGAGCAGTTTTTATCTTGACGAAAGCAATCACAGGATAACGAAATGTTACGTGATAAAATTGCTCTTTGGCTCGTAGGTTAGGAAGACTCGACGTGCTATAAACAGCCATCATAATTAAAAACCGACAGCTGGTATGTACCGAGTGCTACGAACTTTCTGATCGCCCCTTGTACAAGCACTGCCTTACTCTCGGATTCTCGTTTATCAGGGGCCGATTATAGAAACTGTCGTTATTGAATGTATAAACCTGCTTGTTTAGGCGGTCTTGATTCAAGACACTGACATCGTGACTCAGGAACGACGCGTGTTGGATGCCAGACGCCGACTGGAAGAAGCTCGAAAACATTT
>NIUQ01002093.1:0-24642 GCA_002796945.1 Plectus sambesii
AAAGTTCAGCAGTAACAAAAACGCGACTGTGCTTCAAAACATGATAATCGCCATAACAGAAAGCAATCACTGGTAGTCGTATCGGCATGTTAGTGGAATAGAAAGTTCAACGATGAAGTCGATTCAAGAGAATTTCGCTCCCGTAAAGTCCATTTCGGGGTGTTGCTCCATAAATCTGAAAATATAGAGGTGAAATAAGATTATATAGGAAAGAATAGTTGCTTACTTCTTGAGAATATCTTGTTTCTTCTTTTCCTCGGAAGAGGGAAGTCCGAGCTCCTTTTGGCGTTGATCGTACATCATCTTCTCGACCATGGAGCGAGTCTCGCCGTCCAAGTCGCTAAGCTTCGAGTTTTCGGGCTGCACCTTCTGCGTGTTGATCTCCGGATCGGTCGTCACCAACCGATTCCACCACTCCATTGTGTTCGCCTAAGCAACAAGCATTCAATCAGACACCATAAGAAGAAGAATCATAGGTGGACGTTTGGGAGTACCCTCGGACAGATTTTTAGCTTTGACCTTCGAACTCTGCGGCGTGTAAACATTTTCTACGCGAAGCAGAAACCATTTTACGTACGTAGTGGATATCTTTTACGGAATTGAGTAGAAGTTGGGGCTTAAGTCGAGTATATTATCTACACATTGCAACACTGGTGCGTATCCTCAGGAGTGAATTTTACGAAACCTCAGTCAGCGAGATCAGATAAGTTTGCTGTATACATTTTTTTAGATGAACTTGTAGAGGCTGAAATATAGTACTCTGCCAGCAGACCTCCAATACCAGTGACTGAGCGATACTAAACTTTTATACACACGACCCGCCAGCTTTAACCCCCATCCCGCAACAAAGATCAACCTTTTCGAGAGTGAGCACAATAGCCTTCTTGTCCTCGATCACCCACGAGGCGTCGCCGACTTTTACGTTGTTGAACATTTCGCCATCGATCACGGGTGGATGTCCTTTCAGACCGATCTTCAAATGTTTCTTCGCCACATCCACCACAACGTCTTTGGCTTTCAGTGGGAAGGTAACGGCAAACGGTACTCTCAGCTAAATTTAACAAAACTGTCACTGCTGTCAATTTAAGAGTTCATTCATATCTCTGTTTGAAGGAGCGCTTTTAGTAGCATGAACAAACATAAGATAGCTTATCCTATTTTATTGCATGAAAATTTAACATATTGTACGCAACTGAAGTATTTATAGTGCCTAACGTCTTTTTGCAACCTTTTCATGGTAAATCGACTTAAAGGTCAGTAATTTTACTAATAATAGCTGAAACAAAGCGCTCATTTAATGAACTGTTCGTCGTGTTCGAAACTCTTTGAATGAGAGATCTATTACGGGCAATCTTTATAGATTGATTTTTAGCGAAGATTGAATTCAAAGAAATATTCAACGTATTCTGATTGGTTAAGCAAACAACAATTAAGCAAAGTATAAGAAAAAAATATAAAGCAAATCGAACCTCAACTTCAGACAACGTCTGCGTCCAGCTGTAGTTAGGGAGATCACTACCGTTACCGGCGTTGGGCTTCAACTTCCCTTTGTTCTTTTCGTCTTCCTCGTCTTCCGATTCATCGTCTTTCTTTTCTGCTGCTGACCCACTCGCTTGAGTCCCATCTTCCGCGGCCTGCGCTCCATTCGCCTTCTGAATTCACACAATTTACTTGAAAAAACTAAAGATAATAATCGCGTACATGAGAATCATCATTCTTTTCCCCTTTCTGTTTGGCTTCGAAGGCGGCCACCTCCTCGTCAGTAAGTTCTCTGATTTTCGGTTCACCGTTGGCGGCGAGCTCGGCCGCCTCCTTCGCCTTGGCCGCCGCGCGACGTTCGGCCAGCCGACGCTCTTCTGCCTCTTTGCGTTTGCGCTCCTGCTCCGACTTTTCGAGCGCGCTCGCTTGATACTTTTTAAACGCTGTCATCACCATCTTCTCCGCCGCCTCTGCCCCACCGCCCGTGTAAAAGTCTGTTTTTCGCGAGAGAAAGTTGAACAACACTTCGAACAGCTGAAAAAGCTACTTTGAGACGAGGCTGGTCAAAATATCGAAATATACCTGCGCAACACCGCCATCCATTTGCTGGGCGAGCGACAGCAAAACCGCGTCATACTTTTCCAAGTCGCTCATGTTGAAGAATGCTGATGACGTTCACTTCGGCAACAGATTCTGCCTTTCTTTTAGGCTCGGCTTTCGTTGTCGACGAAGGTGACGAACAGTTTACGACTAGTTGAACACGTTGTTCATAAACACGCTTTCGTAACTGTGAAAGTCGAATTATCGTTGTTATGGTAACTGACTGAGACGCATTTACCGCTCTCTCTCAGGTTCACGTTCTCGAAGGTTATGAATACGCAGTCTCGTCCCTGATCTGCCAAGGAACATTTCATTCAGCGCGCGAAACAGTTGCAGCGCCGAGCTGGAGCGCTTCAGCTTCGACTTCAACAACAACCCCCGTGTAAATTGCGAGTTATGCCGCGCAGTAGAATCTGTGTAACGAGAGGGGTGGCTAATTATGCGCACATCTGTGTAATGTGGGGTGGGTGTACGGTTATATGATATTTTGTCAAAACGCGTCCCCGTCAGTAGTAAACAAAGTTTTAAGAAATAAAATGTGAACTATATTCCCGCTTGTTTCTCGCGTTATAATTATTCAACAGACATCTGTGATAGCTGCGTTAGTGTGCAAAAGCCAAAAGTTCTTTATTGAAAATCATTGGCTTCTTCCCATTTACTATTCTCAATCGGCTTCCTAGAAAGAGAATGAAACAAAGACTGGCATTAATCTAAATTGCTCAAAAACTTGATATCAGTGCAAATTTTGTACTTTGAATCATGTCAGGATAAGTGCACAAAAAGATGGCAACGTTTAAATTTCATTCAAAGTTTTGTACATTAAATATGTAATGAACAAATGACTATGTCAATAAAAGTGCCTTTCAATCTATATACTATAAAGTCTCGGTAACAGATGCGATCTACTGAAGGGGTATAAATTATTGGGTGGTACTTAATTTGGGTGAATTCGGTGGTCTGGCCGACCACCCAAATTAAATACCACCCAATACAGTCCAGTCATCAACGTCTTTCAATTATCACTGAGTCAGACCGATCAGTCACCCAAATTAAGTACCACCCAATTGGTCGAACGGACCAGTCACCCAAATTAAGTACCACCCAATATTTCTACCCCTACAGTATGCATTCGATCTAAACTGACCGTCGTATGAGAGAGAGGAAGAAATAATGTTAGCGCTGAAAAGAAAGCTCACATCTCTGAGCAATGATCAGAAGATGGAAACTCCGGACGCTCTCCAGTAGAATAAGAACAGAGTCAGAACAAATTAGAGTACATCAACTTTCAAGCTGGCAACCTACTGACAGTGATCTAAAAGATGACATGTTAATTGGTTCCGCATTTTATTGCGATACATCAAGTTATATGAACACAAAAAGGCGCAAATTTTGAGAAATATTTATGCAAATGCAGAATCACGCTCAAATGTTCCAAATTATGCTCAGTTTGTAGTCAAATGATGGTTAGAGCGAAGTTTCATCCACTTCGTCCTCAACTTTCGGTACGGGCTGAGCTTTCGCCCACTTTTTCGTCACGCAGATGTCAAATAGGCTCACAAATAGCGCGTAAAAGAATTCGATAAACATGAGAATGCTCAGTCCGAGAAATAAACCAAGCGCGCCACCAATCTCTCCAATAAATTCTTCTCTCGAATAGATTAACTGTTCTTCCATGTACTGATATCTGAATGATCTTATTCTTAGGTTAACTTCCACATGATCAATACTTTCCTCTGTCAAATTTGATGAAGTAATAGGGCTCCTTGTACCAAATCTTATTCTCTCGCACGGCTCAAGGCAGCCATCCAGACAAGCAAATGAGTCGCTTTGTAAAGCAAAGTTGCATTGCTTGTAGTCATCGAGAGTACAAAACTGGGCACTTTCGTAGGAGGATGTCGTCAAAGTTATTGTGCGTGGTAAGCATTTACAGGTATTTTGAATTGTTTCAGCAACGCAAGAGCTTCGGCACTGGTCGAGTGAAAGATGGTTCGAGCATCGCGTTTCGCCGCCAACTACGGGCTGGGCTTTAATAAGGGTTTCAATCTCAAGTGCTATGGTTGTGTTTTCGCCAAAATTGCCCGACACAGTTGCGTCAAGTAGAGTCGCCCCTTTTTTGTTCGTGTTCCTGCCGTTTAAATCGATAGTAATAGGTGGCAAGTTATCAGAACACTCGCTAAAGTTGCGTAATAGCGTTCCATTTGCAGTTATCTTAAAAACATTTAAAGAAGAATTCAATGTCAGCGACTCCTTCGATAGCTTGTAACAGATCGTCGATTTTTCAACAAATACTGTGGTAGTGTTTAGGCTTTCCGTAATTTCGTACGAGTTATTTGCACGGTACGTTGTATTCAGTTGATATATCCTTGCTAATTCACTTCCAAATTTTTCTCTCAGTTCTTCAAAAGTTATGTCCATTACATTTGTCATGTTGTCAAGAGCGTCGCAGTATACATAATCATCCATAATGTTTGATGTGTCATCGAAAGAAAACCATTCATATTTTCCATATTGCACAAGGTAAGAGTGCACATAGTTTATAAATGCAGGACTCCATTCATCATCTAATAAGGCATTCTTTGTTTTGTTCGATAAGTAGTTTTGAACAAAGGTCGTGGAATTAATATTGCTTGTTCCATGATCAGATTCGATTTTCAAAGGGAAGAAAGGCAAACAGATCGTTGATGCCAGGAGTGAAACAGATTTGTTGTTCTTTAATTCGAATTTCACTTTAGCGTTGTTGTTACGCATATAGTCAACGACTACCGATATGAACAGCAAGAAAGTTAATATTCCTCCTACTGTATAATAAATTAACCAGTAAGCGTTTTTAGACATTTTACTAATGAATGCAAATTTATTTAGTTTTAGTATACCTGAAAGGTCTAGATTCAAAATTCTTCCAATCAAACGCGCAAATTTAGAGTTAAATGCAGTTTTTAGTTTAGTATTTTTCATTGGCTTAGCAAAGAATGCTTTTTTATAGAGTAATTTTCCGAAGAGGTAACTTATTAGGACGAACGGAGGCGTGAAGACGACCCAAGCGATGAACCGAAAGTCGAGACCAAGCAAAATGCCTAACGTGCCGCCAAAGGCAACGGCGAAATCTACAAATGTCATTGCCATTTCTTCTTTAATTGTTAGATACACAAAGTCTTCAACGCGAATTCGTATACGCGAAATTGTCTTGTTTGTTTCGTCATCGTTCATTTCTTTGGCTATAATATCCATCTTAGTTTGTTCGCAAGGCAAGTTCGATGTGTCGTTCCGTTTTTCATAAAGCCTCTTGCTTCCTTTAAATATCAAACATGTTTTATATTCTTGTAGCGTACACACTCTACTTGTTGCAGGTAGCAGCTCTGGCCAGCTGGATGGTGAGCAGTTGCACAATTCCTCAATGTACTGGATACGATATAGTATATCCCACTCTTCTTTGCTCTTAACGTTGGCGCATTTTAGTGAATTTGGCGCTAAGGCCAATTTGTAATTGATTCGGTAGGAAAAGCTCTTCGATTCGTCGAAGTCCACTTGGAAAGTAGACCCGACTTTGGTTTGCTCTCTTTTTTCTTCAGCAGCCAATATAGTCGAATAACCAAGGTCAGCGAACGTTGCATCAAATTCGAAAATTATTGGGGGAAGATTTTCATCTTCTACATATAATATTTTTCTACTTCCTACATCAATCTCAGCGTAATCTTTTTCGCTTGTATATTTGAAATTATCAAGCGGAATGTACATACAGTAAGTATCATAGTCGAAAGCTGCAGCTCGTAAATTGTTAATTACAGTGCTCTTATTCGAACCAAAATGACGAAACGTAAGCTGAGCGTCGCTATTGAGCTGATAAAGAGTTTTTTGGCGCAATTCTTGAACTGTTATATTGAGCTCCGTAAGCTTCGGTATAAGAAAGTTTTCGATAGCATTTGCGCAGTCGTTGTTATGTGCCGTATTCAGTTGAACTAAAATCCCGTAATTCTTATGAGGAATATGAATAATTAATCGTCTGTATGAAGAATAATTAATGATTATATATATATATATATGTATATGTTGATATGTCCCCAAGTTTGGGATGGGTTTCTTTAGGATAGTAGACCGGTTATTAGAATCCCCCGCGTGCGCCGGAGCCACGTTGTACCGTGTCAATGAGTTTCGCCCGAGGCGGTGTGGCTCACCTTGTATGACACACGTACGATCGGATTTTGTATTACAGTGCGGCAACGCGTTGAATACTCAGTCAACAGTGTTTTTTAATTTTTTTCTCTTAATTTAATCAAAAATCTGCATGCGTTAGGGCATGCAGTTTTTTACGCTCGTCCTTATGATACCCCTGATGAAAATTGTTGATGACCTAGCTTTCGAATGCATTCTGGGCGAGTTTCACTCAGGAGAGTTTATTTTTTCATCTTTGCTTTTTCGATTCAAGTCGAAGTCTAATTCAGCCTGCGTCACGACACGCAATATTAAAATACGAATCGAAAGCTATTTTAACTTTATATTTATGTTATTTATTGCTTCGCATTCCTTGGGTTTAGAAAGGCCGCTGCCATTGATGCTCTGAGCATACGTGAGTTGTTTCCCTTTCGTAACCTACTTATATAAACGGTCTTATACCACTCCGTCTCCGGCCTCCCGGTCCCTCGAAGTCAGGATACAACATATATATATATATATATAGGATGATCGAGTTTTCCCGTTTCCTTTTGTTTTTGAATAACCTTTATTAAAGTTGTCCAATCCTCTTGATTCTCTTTCTGTTCGATTCGCAAAAAAATAGAATTTCTTTGGTACTATGTGAAGCTCAAACGGATAAGTGTGAAGGGAGTTCCAAGCGATTTATGTGAGTTATTCTATTTATCGAAAAATAGGGTGTCTCCGACGAACTGCGACAATTTGTTTTTTGAATAACTCAGCCAGGAAAAATCTAACTGAACTGAAACCTGGCGCTAATAATCTATAGATATTTGGATTTTTTTGATAAAAAAATTATGAAATTTGGTTATGGTGTTGTCTAGATATGGCCAAGGAAATATTTGCACTCGTTTTCAAGGACGCGTGAAGGAAGGTATGGTTATGGGCGTCCTATGCAGCACGCTGGAAAATGAATACTTATGTTTGCTTGTTTATATCGAGACAACGCCATGGCCAAATTCAATAATTCTTCTATCAAAAAAACCCCATACGTCTAGTGATTATTTATAGTAAATTTCAGCTCAGTTGGATTTTTCTGGATTAACTTATTCAAGAACAATTTGTCGCAGTTCGTCGGAGACACCCTATTTTTCGATAAATACTCACATAAAGCTCTTGTAACTCCCTTCACAATTATCCACTTGAGCTGAACATGGTAACAAAGAAATTCATATTTCTTGCAATTTGAACGAAAACGAATCAAGAGGATCGGGCAACTTTAGCAAAATTTATACAAATATGAAAGGGACGGGAAAATTGCATCACTCTGTATATCTACAGGGGGCGCAAAAACCGAGATTTGGCAATATTATTTGTTAGGAGGCAGAATCAAGCTTGGACGTCTATTGTGGATTGTAGTCCAAGGTCTGGAGTATCAATTGGTGGAGTTTTCGAAAGATTTTCTCTTAGGGGTATTTCGCGACGTCTTATTGTAGCTCAAAAACGGCCCGGTAAAACGCTACTGCATATTTGAGCTCATAACTTTGCAACCCTTGGAAGGATTTGCGTCAAGCTTTAGACACTGGTTAAGCTGTAACCTGGGAAAACATCGCTGAACCGTTTGTAAATTGAGGTTTTTGAAAAGAGTTAAAGCCCAGCAAAATTTTCGAAGCCTTTCAGTCGACGCAAGTGTTTCTCTTTGAGTGAAATATGCGATTGAATTTCACAGAGTTTTTCTGACATTTTTGATTTTCCTGGTGTGCCTACACCTAGGCTATCCAACCAAAAATGTTTTACGCCACTTCCTCAGTTTTCAAATTTCAACCTTCGACACCAGACATACAGGTCACACCCCGTTCACACTGCTGTTTGCCAATGTATTCGGTGCCGTATACATTTTTTCACTATTCTGAACTACAATTTGATGAAGTTCTGAGAATGACGGCAGTCAATCTTTCTGCCAAATCGTTGAAAGAAAAAAGCGTTTTAGAGCAGAATACATTGGTAAACAGCAATGTAAGCGTGGGTGACCCGTATGTCCGGTGTCGAACGTCGAAATTTTGAAACAGAAAAAACATTTTAGTTAGATCGTCCAGATGCAGGCGCACCAGGAAAATCAAAAATATCAGAAAACTCTGAAATTCAATCGCAAATTTCGCTCAAAGAGAAACACTTGTATCGACTGAAAAATTTCGAAAACTTTGATGGGCTATACCTTTTTTCTGAAGCACAATTCGCAAACTGTTCAACGACGATTTTCCCAGATATCAACGTAAAAATAGTGCAAAGTTTAACCCGAATCCATCATCGGGTCGCTAAGTTACAAGTTTATGCAGGATGCGAAAAAATATCTGCGACCTCGACTTTTTCATATAACCTTCTTCATTATTTTATTTTGTTTTGTCCTTTAGTTTGTTGAGTTCATCTCTTATTGCGTTACAACTTATGTTAACACCCTCTACGTGTATCTCATCAGCTTAAAATATAACGCCAGATTCAGCACCGCCTCATTGGGCGAAAACGACTCAAGAATAGGGAAAGCATATTTTCCCGATTTCATCTTCAGTCAGGAATGGCCCACTATTCCCATGATCTCAGCCCACTAGACTATTCATTTTGGGGGAATTCTTCAGTCAGTGACTAGTGCCAAGCCCTATAAACCGGTGAATTTCCCGGGCCTGCTCTTATATACAGTTTTTACTGTACCATTTTCCGTGTCTAAGAGATGATCACATATGTTGAGCAGAAGGTTGAAATAGGAGAATTACACGTGGATATGGTTTTAACGCTGCGCGTAAAAGAGAGGGTTTAAATAATAATGGCACAGGGCCATTTGTCATAAATATGGTTATTATAATAGTTAACCGAATATTAATTTTTCAGAGAAATAATTTTTTTAGCAATAAAACTTGATGGTTAACTCGTCGAACTTTTTATCGAGTTTTACAATCTGGTTTGATGAACATACATAAACATTCGCAGTAGGGATCGTCTTCATATGATGAAACTGAAGCGTATGAATAATATGAAGAATTTGAAGAATAATTAATATCAGTTTTCCAAAAATTGCCACAGTGTCCATCAGTCCAATCCAGCCGGAACAAATCTCTGGAAACAATTTTTTGCCATTCATTGATCGGATAAAGATTCTCATCGAATGTGCCGTCATTCCGATCAAAATTGTATTCATAATCATAATAATATAAGACGTGCAAGTACTTGTAAACGACATAGGTCATTACAGGCGGCCAGCTTGAACCATCACCGCCATATTGAAGAATGCTCTCCTTGCTGATGTTTGTTTGGTTCAAATAGACACTTAATGCGTCCGTATAGTTCGTAGATGGCATAAAACTGGGATTAATGTTGTAATAAAATATGTTGTGCCTAAGACAGAGGGTAGCAGGAGGCAATGAGATCGATCTGTTGAAGGATACATGCATTCTTGTCTTCATCTCACCGCTTGCATACTGCTCACACAGATCGAAACAATATTTTACAGTGAACACGCCACTGACTAAATAGATGACTGCCCAAAGAGTCTTTCCAATCGTCCACATGATAAGAGACACCCGCGTAAACTGTGATGGACCTACAACGTCCAAAGCGGTAAATAATTTTTTGATAACTGCTTCGCTGAAATTAAATTGGTTGTCTTCGCTCGTTGCAGTCTCCAAATTAGCCAATGACAAAACTTTGTGGAAAACCTTTGCCAATAGTGTGAATATGAATCGAATCAGAACAATGAAATCAATGCCAAGCCAAATTCCTAACGCCCCTCCAATGACAGAAATAAAATCCGGAAATGTCCACTTGAATTTCTCTTCATAAATTAAATAGTCGTATTTATTGAGCTCGATGTAGAGTCTGGTATATGGATTTCCTGTGCCACTTATAAATGGTTCGCTTATTTTGTAGTTCGTTTGATTACAACTAATGGGACAGTTTTTTCGGCATTCCTCATCTTCATTACCGGAGTATTTAAGGCATTTTTCGTAATGCGCAAATGTGCATTTCTTTTCGTCGCTTTGTCCAGTCGTAAAAGTAACAGGCGTACAGCCGCACATTGCTTTTATGAGATCCCTCCTGCACTTTTCCTCACATTCTCGACGGGTCGGGTACGAACAGCGCAATTTTCCGTCTGACATTACCGGTAGTCCATGATAAACACTCTACAAGTAAAGTTATATCGTTATCGACAGTTGCATCTGTGAGTTGTTTCGGGATGGACAAAAGTATTCTTTTTCCTCTCCTGTAAATATTTGGCTGAGCTACTTAATTAGCTGCGTCGGTCTGTTCTCGACCCGATGCGATATATCCGGAAAAACCTCGATGCATCTCTCTGAAGAACTGAATTTTTTGCTGTTCGGAGCCTTGTCGTTACTAAAGCTGAGATATCAGTGCCCCACGCTACTTTCTAGAAAATAACTTAGTCATGAGCAAATTTTAATTAAGAAGTAACAACATTTTGTCGCTAAAAGTGAGAATGAAATGGGGTAGCTTTTATAGCCTCATAATGTGAACTTTGCATAGTACCAGGTTTTTCCGAATATAAGCCCCGGGGCTTGTAATAAGAATTGGCACTTTTTGCGTCTCTACCTTGTCCCCAAATAGAAGCCCCAGGGCTTCTATTTGGAAAATTCGATCACATAACGCTTTTTGCATTATCAATCATACTTGTATTTTGCGTCGTTTTTCCATCTTTTAAATTAATTTCACACTCAAATAATGGAAGATTTATATGATTTTTGCAGTTTCTAATAAAGAATGCAGTGTTTACACGTTAAATTCATATGATATAATTTCGCTTTACGCATTCAAGGTGATCTTTTTTCGGCTCCAAATATAAGCCCCGGGGCTTCTATTTGGAAAGTCAAACCGAATAGAAGCCCAGTGGGGCTTGTATTTGGGGGGCTTCTAATCGGAAAAACCCGGTACATTGAAATGCTGGTCTCGATATTTTGACCAGGAACGTAAATTATTTCCGATTGTATAACCATTTGTACATAATGTGTAAAAGCTACTTTAAGCCATTTTCTCCACAAACACCATCACTGCCGAAGAATGTTAAATGAACAATAAAGGAAACGTGAAGGAATGCACAGGATATCAGAAAGCCTTTACTCCAAACATGAAGCGACACCAGGTGTGCCCACACGGGACAGGCATCTACAGGCAAAGCGCAGTCAAGCAGTGGAGGCAATTAGAGAGAACGATAAGTAACACAGATGACAAGGTGAAAACACACACAGTACAAATCAGGACATTATATAGACACTGTAGGCAACAGTGACATCACTTAACTGTCAACTACAGCGGTACCCACAACATAAACTATGGTGCCAGTCGCCTAACTTAGTATTCTCCAAATGCTTGGATAACGATTCTCAGGTGCACTTGTTTGCCATGATCTTATTGGCTAGCAGTTGAAATTGGAGCAAATTGTTTTCTTGTTGCTCTTGGAATAAATGGGTGAAGAATTTGGCGCTGAATTTCTCCCCTCCCACAGTCACTGAAAGGGGGAAAGTTGTGCTCATTCACGGGATTATAAATAGAGTGACCATTCTTTTGCAGTGACAGTTCTGAGCCAATCAACAACCAGCTCTCAATTGGCACCCCATCTCCACATTGGCTTGCAACCAACCCTAGGTTTCACAGCATTGTGAGCGCTCTACTGGAGTTAACTATTGATGAAGTATGTCTAGAGACGAAAATAGCGTCTGCATTTTCAGCTGTATGGCGTCTCTGAGAAATGTCCAAAGGTCTCCCAAAAGGCCGCATTGCTCTTGCCATACTGTCATTTACTGGCGCTGGGAAGCAATCCAGAGGGTTTGGTTGATGTTGTTGGCTAATTTTATTTTTTGAACAGGTGCAAAGGTTCACCACCCCATTATGAAAGTCCCGATGCTTCCAAGCATATGAGAACACATTAGCCGCGCCATTTAGACAGCAGCCAATATTGATAATCGCACCATATTTCTGGAAAAATTCGTTGCCTTGAAAGAAGTCAACCACTTGCACTGTGCAAGGAACAGTGACAAATGCCAGGGTGGCAAGGAGAATTAAACCGATCGCGTCATTTGCCTGAAAACGAAAGGCTGAGGTCGTTTTTACAGTAGCCATGGCTCACCGCTGCTCTTTATAATTACTCTCAAAATGTTGGCCTCAGACACCTATTTCTGAAAACTATAATTGCAGCTGTTGTGATTGTACTTCCCATTAGTTTTGCGAAATAGGTTCGTTCACATGTACAGTCAAGGCTCAACTTTACATGTGAAATTTTTGAATTTAAAAGAATGATCCTGAATACTATAGACATAACAGGAATATGTTGAACAGTAGACAGCGTAAATTCAAAAGTAGGAAAGTTAGAAACAGTCCAGAACACTGCACTAATAACAAAATCGATTAATAATTGCGCGTGGTTTATCTGCGTTACTTTCGCGTAGAAACTGTCATTCAACTAAACGATGGGATCTTTTTAACTGATAACTTAAGTTAAGTTTCGAAAATATTACTTCGCTTTAGAGCATGGGCACTAACTGTACTTGTCCATCAAATGAAGGTGAACTAAGATCAATTTTTTTTTTGTTCCACTTCCTGATATAACTCTCATACTTGCAAAATCTCAATGGTATTCATTTTGAATATATTATTTAGTGCAAGCTTTTAATAGTAGTTAAATATTGTCTCTTAGTTCTCTATTGAAGTGGCTGAGTCATGAAAATTTTTGCCTACCTGTTGAAAACTTAACCGTGATTCTTCATTCACACTATCCATCTTAAGTTTGCGCATTTTCCAAAACATAACTATATGAGCTATCAGAGTGACAATGTCGAGGGTCAAGTTTGAGAAGAGACGAAATGTTTGAAGCGAGAAAGTTGGCGGTTTTGTTGAAATGGCTATTGAGCAGTTTAAACTATCTGACTGATGCTGCTGTTCTTGATGTTGCTGTAGCAGAAACGTACCAGCATCAAAAAATCCCAAAACGAAGCTAAAAGCAACCACCAGTTGAGCGAATTTGAAATGATCTTTCGTTCGATACTGAAAATGGAACATAAAGCTAATTATAATAATGTAAATGCATACATTAACGCAGAGGGAATATTGAATCGTTTAAAAACGACCTTGATATCATGTTGATATTCTAGTAGTCAGCCAACTAAGTGGTTTATTGGTACTAGAACATGCAGTTGTCGGCGCCTGCTCCCTAAATCCAGTTTATGGCTTTCACTCATCAAAATTATTCATTGTTCTGATCATGAAGTGCTCATGGAATTTTCATGAACTGGATTTAGAGAGTGCAGGTACTAAAATATTATTAAAAAAACTATGCTGGTTTCGGTTATTCGCCAATAGCAATGGCAAATATTGCTCTTACTGCCGTTTTTTTGCATACTACTGAAAAAAGATATTACGATAATTGTTTGTAGTCATCGAACATAAATCCTAAAAAACTTATCCAACTCCCATGAATGCTTTACAATACCTATCGTAAATCCTCTAATAAACGTCCAGGGCATTTATTAGAGGATTTGCGGTCATTAATTCTAAAATTTAGAAAATCTCTTGACACGTAATATCTTATCGATTTACGTAAGGGTTTACCGAGACAAAACTGTATACCTTCATAGGACGGAAAACAGCATATAGGCGGTCTAGTCCCAGACAAAGAGTGATAATCTGATTCATTCTTGCGCCAGCGAGATTCTCCGAAAATAACACCAGCAAGCTACTCTGCGTACAGTTTTTATTTATATTCACAAGCATATCAGCGGCGTATGGTAAATTTCCCCAAGCTGAAAGTTAAAATCGATTTACAGAAATGGTTGCTTTCCAATGAAGTGGGTAACGCCTTTAGTGACAAGGGGACTACATTTCAGTTATCGTATGAACAGATAGCCGCCGACCATGTCTCTGCAAGCATCTTGCCCCTACATTTCCCTGAATGAGCAGTACACAAATAATAAAAACCTTTCGAAGATAATAATTTTAGGTCTACATTGCTTTTGAAATTTTAATACCATATTTTATTACTCAGTGCTACAAACACTCAATATTTCTAAAGTTGCACATCAGAGTAAAAGTTACAATCGAAACTTGTTAACAAAACGAACGACAGCGACAGTGTCTCTTAAAATCACAAATTTTATGTTTGAAACATTTAGATATCGAATTGGAAATTTATACGAATATTTACATTTGTGGCAATGAAACTTTATATTCATTCCAAAATTTATATGGAACATTTGAGATTTGACGACGTTCACTGTTTACAATGGCTTGATATGCAGGTTGTGGTTGGTTGTTAGCAATAGATGCATTCCGTTCCCTTAAAAAAGGGGGGCTCATTTTTGACCTATGATCATCCGAGAAACTTTCTATTTCGAATATTTTGAAACGTCGCTTCCAAAATTATCTCAATTATTTAAATAAATTGTCTTTTTCTTAGCGGTGGTTCGTTGCAGACTATCTCATCAAAGTTTCGTGAGACGAAGAATTTGTAAATTTTACATACGTCTACATTTTATCTTATTGCAGTAAATAAGCTTTCGCAACGAAAAATGGAGCTTACATTTGCAAGCTATGTTTTTTTAACGTGGTGCTCCTTCTAATCAAAAAATTGCGTGTGTCCAGAAACTTTGGTTAAAAAACAACACAACAGCTTAGAGTCACAATACCTGTAAGAAAATCGGAAACTGCCAAAGCAGATATCAGATAAAGACAATCCTTTTTCCTCAAAGGAGGATTTTTTATAACTGTTAATAGAATTACTCCATTGGCGATAATTGAGAACACAGCGACGACCAGTAAAAGCCAGATAATGGCTACCAATAAGTAATCCAAGCCCATTTTCGTGGAAAATGGGAGGAACGTTCATGCAATGAAATCCAATAGTGTATTTGTGTCCCAACTTAGAGCCGTGCAACCCGATTGTCTAGGAGTAAATAATTGCAGTTTACAATTGAATATTAATTGAGTAACAGGTGGCGCATAACCCAATTGTCTAGAGATTCCTTATTATAGGGTAACCAATGCGGCGTAACCAGATTATCTAAGAGTTTATTATTACAGAGTGAACTTGAAATGAGATTCATTGAGTGGTAAGATACGGTAAAACAGAGTTGAACGCATGGAATGCTGAAAACACGCCCAGAATAAATATACGCGATAAAACTGAAAGCACTATTAACTCTACTTTAACTGCATCATGTTTGAGCCGATAAATTTCTGCGTCAATTCGGTTTCAATCGCTTCATACTCGCCCTTACGTCGAATATCTCTAATCCCTTTCTCTACAACTTTAAACGTGTTCGCTGTTCCCACATCTTTGCTTGTACCCCTCGCCCGTATGCCGCTTTGCTCGCGCATGCCATTCTATTGGTTGCTTGAACTTGTTAAGCAGCAGTCACAATGCAGCTACAAGAGAAAAATGCCGCTATCGACAAAATGAAGCCGGCGACAAGTGTCGTATATAGCTGCACTGGAACTGTCGCTTTAGCCTCTCGCGCGCATGCTTTTTAGCTTTTGAGCGAACTTCACTCGCGCCTTCTATATGGAATGAAATCTAGGGTAAATGAACGCCATGCTCGATAATCAAATGAACAGCTGGGTCTAATCACTTCCTAGAGAGATTGTATTGTATTAATACGTTACAGCGGCCACAAACGAAAGTCCTAGACAATCGGGTTGAGCCCTTGAAACACAGACACCTACGAGCGTTGAGCTTGATGAGTAAACGTCAAGCAAAGCAGCGCACAAAGCGATCTTGTAAGCTTCCGCTCCGGAACTCCATGCAAATATTAATTATCTCAAAAGCTGACATTTTTCGCGGGGAACGCGACGAACCGGCTATCCTTAGATTCAATTCACCTGTCTGATTAACAATATTTTCCGCTTGCTTCGCCGGTCTCTTAGGAGAGCATCTCTCATGCGGAAGTCGGAAATCTGGGACCTGTCAGTTCACGCTCTAAATATAAACAATGCTCTCTCTCATTGAACTGTGGCCGCTGATACGCTGCAGTTTACGCTAACCGCCCCTGCTCCAATGCTGCAGTCGTAACATCAGCACCACGTCAATATGAGCATATTTGCTCGAAAGACAATCTATATAGAATTTTCTTATTATTTTTTCATGTTCACTTGCCACCCTTTCCCTTTGAATTGTACCTGCTGTAATTGTTTCGTCCATTGGCGCTCATACCTCCTTGCCAAGAGAAGAGTTTAGTACGCTATCGAATCGTACGTTCATAACGAACGCATCCGGGTTTTCTCGTAATTAGGCTCCCCGAGGCTCAAATTTGAACGCCTTCTAGATATTTAGCCCCGGGGCGTAATTTCGGAGTTAAACGTTTTGGTTCGATGGCATGAAACAGTGTCTTTTGTGGTGTCTTTTATCGGAATTACGCGTCAGAATATTAATCGATGTGCACGTAATACTGTGCAACGTTCCTTTGTTAGCATTTTTAAGCTGGACACAACGCGGCTCAGAAAAAAACACAGCGGGCGGAGATATCAAGGATGTCCCAAAAAAATACACGTTTGACTCTTCTGAGTAGAAGAGGTAACGCCCGATGGCGAACCTTGGACCAAAGATGTTCTCTGAAATAACTGTGAATGGTCTCAAGACGTCGCAAACGAGTGATGCGAAAATTGAAAACATTAATGCGCACAAATTCTGACTGTAAACAGAAGTTAGCGAATAAAGCCGAGTGGTTCGGTATAATGGCGAAATCTTTCAGACGTCGTTTGCTATCTGAGCGGGGGCGTGCACACCACCACTTTAAGGCTCACGTATGATGAAGTAAGGCATTAAAACGTCGCACCGGGTATATGAGCAAACTAAACTACACAAGAGTGCATGCACTAATCGCACGCCGTTGATAGGAGCTGTTTAAATCGTCCATTCATGCTCAGACTACCTATAGTCCAACGTGTTCGGATGATCAAACGACAATGAACTGTTCCCTCACTGCAAATCTTTCCGTTGACGACCAAAGCAGAGTGTTAGAATTGAGTAAAGGTGTGCTTCCTTTCACCAAGTTAACCTTTAAAATTTCAATTGTGCTATCAACTATTGCGCTGGTCATCAATACAAGTTTTATAACTGCTTCTTCCGCTGGTCTACGACGAAAACGCCTGCCATTTCGACTGTATGTCTTTCTTCTCAGTCGCTCTGGCTCAGATATGTTGGTGTCACTAGTACTTGATATAGCTGCATTGCTATACGTCACTTCGATAATCGACCTCAAGGTGACTCTACTGATAATGTCAATGGTGTCGATCTTCTATTGGGCCAGTGCAGAATCATACGTGGCCTTGGCGATTATCAAACTAATTGCGGTATCCAAACCGCTCTTCTATCGCAATAAGATCACCAATCGAACATGTGCTAAAATTTTAATTGGCGCATGGGCGCTGTCGTTCATGTACTTCATTGTGCAATCAGTATTGGCTCAGGCAATGTTCACCAAGAGACCACTATCACCCTTTTGCTCCAATTTCGATGGCTGCGTCCAACTAACTCAATGGTACTTTGCCATAACCGTCGGCATCACCTACTTCACCATATTCATCCTGCTCTCCGCTATAGTTTACTTCGCGGTGCGTCAGAATCCCAGTCTCGTCAGGACGCAGAGTAGTTTGAAATCGCCTCGAAACACACAATTATGGAAGCTTATAGTACAATTGGTGTTCTATGAGCTGTGCACAGCGCTGGAACTACCAGCGGGAGTGTTGATGACAAATGAAATGGCGAAATACGTGACAGCGACCGACTATGACTGCATGTATGGGACTGTCGCGCTTGCGGAACGCGCGCATATAGTCGCGATTATCACATTAATATGGCACGCTCTCTTTCAATTGCGCATCATAGTTGATCCCTTGCTCAATTTTGCCATGGACCGCCGATTAAGACAGAGTCTCCTATCTTTACTTAACATTGACTGCCACCGCTCAGTTATATCGCCGACGCTGACCGTCACTTTCATCAAACCAGAAATCTTAACCAAAAAAAACGGTCAACTCGCTGAAGAAAAGTAATACACTCTTCTTTTAACTGCATGCTGGTGCGCTTAACTAAGATCTAGCGGTAATATTCAAAGAACATTTGGCTGGAAAACTCCTGCAAGAAACAATGCGGAACTCAACCTAATATCGACTCGAATCTACTGTATAGGCCGGTGCGCAGACGAGTTAACGTGATTTTTTTGCATCATTGTAACTGAGCATAATTTTGTATGTGTATGCTTCTCCTTTTAAGCTCTTAAATTATACATGAATTGGCAACAACTTACTGATTTGAGGCGAATTTCAATCAGGCTAAGCAAAGCGCTTATTAAACCCGTTACTGTCGGTTAAACAAACTCCGCAACAGTATATGCGTCAACAATATCCTTTTCATTAGCCAATTATGAACAATTAAAGCACTCCATGTGAAAGAAGAGAATTGATTTTTAAAACGATCGTTATAGTAGTAAATCTTCAACGTAGAGTTCGAACGAAGAGGATAAACATTTATGACTTCAACGGGAATGGGGAATTTCGAGGCAAGAGATAATGTCGAATATCATATTAAATTCATCAATGAAATGGAGAGTATCGGTAAATTAAACTATATAAAAATCATTTAGCATTAATAAACAGATGACCAGAATTTGCAATTTCGGAAGGAAAGCAGGCCAGAATAGCGGAGACAGGAATGTTTTATTAAGTAGTCACAGCGGCATTTTTAGTATAACTTGAGTATTTTAGGATTTATGGGATCATTAGCGATGAGGCGATGAAAGGCTTCTATGGGTAGATTTTGTATGGTTTGCAGGGTAGTTCACCTGTTATCCTACAATCGACAAGAATGATTTTTGTATTTTATGAGCTCCTGTTCCTTTACGGCTGCTTCTGTCGTGCGTACTGCAGTCGACGGGTGCAGTGTCATAAAGCAGCGTACTTAACAAATGGGTCTTGCCACTTCTTAGTCAGGTTGCGTCAGAGCATTTCCGTAAAAGCGTGTACAGTAAACTTTTTTAGACAATTCGGTTAGACCATAGCGGTCGTGTTTGATCGGTCTCGAATTTCCGCCCTCCAATGTTTTAGAGGGCAAAATTTGTTTTAAACAGTAATCGCTTTCACTGGTAGAAATCCGCCGGTCACCCATTTTCTGATATGAGCGATTTTTATGCTATTTGAGAGCAACAGTATACCACACAGCATCATTAGTGACAAATAAAACAAAAATGTAGTCATCATTCATCTTCTTTTGCTTTCAACCATCTCCAGGTAATCCACCCTGAGCAGATGGACAACGGTCTTTATACAGTGGGAACTGCAACTATGGTGCTAGTCACCTAACTTAGTGCAATCCAAATGCTTGGATGATGGTTCTTAGGTGCGTTTGTTTGCCATGATCTTATTGGCTGGCAGTTGAAATTGGAGCAGATTTTTTTCTTGTTGCTCCTGGAATAATTGGGTAAAGAAAATGGCGCTCGATTTCTCCCCTCAAAAAGACATTGAAAGGGGAGAATAGCTCTTGCTCGCTAAGTTTTAACAAAGCAATGGTGCAATTGCAGAAACAGCCAGAGAAGTGAGTTAACCACTCCCCACCGCCAACAGTCAATTGGCGCCTCAGCCCACCATTGGCCTGAGGCCAAACCTAGGTCTCACAGCAAAGTGAGCACTCTGTTGTAGCTAGCTCTGACCAAAGCATGTCTAGAGACCAAAATAGGGTCCTCATTTCTGGTTAAAAGGTGTCTGTGAGAATGTCCAAACGTATCCTAAGAGGTCGCACTCCTTTTGCCATATTGTCATGTATTGGCGCTGGGAAGCGTTCCAGAGGGTTCAGTTAATGTTGCTGGCTAATAGTATTTGTCGAACAGGTACAAAGTCTCACTATCCCATTATGAAAGTCCCGATGCTTCCAAGCATAAGAGAACACATTAGCCGCGCCATTTAGACAACAGCCAATATTCAGAATTGCGCTATATTTCTGGAAAAATTCGTTGCCTTCAAAGAAGTCAACCACTTGCACTATGCAAGGAAGGCTGACGAATGCCAGGGAGGCGAGGAGAATTAAAGCGATCGTGTCGTTTGCCTGAAAACAGAAGGCTGAGGTATTTTTGACTGTAGACATAGCCACAGCTCGGCAGCTGCACTTCGAAATAACAGTCAAAAGGTTGGCCCCAGACAGCTATTTCAGAAAACTATTTCAACAGCTATTGGTGTGACGGTACTTGTAATAAGTTTATGAAATAAGCAACACTCATCATATTGTATTTACAAACACGCTCAAAGCTTAAGTAAACACGCGTGATATTTAAACCTGAAAAAACAGTCTCCAATATCATAGGCATACCAGTTACATGTAAAACAGTAGACTGGGCGAACTAAAAAAGAATAAATTCTCTAAAGCCCAGAATGCTGCACTTATAACAAAATCGATTTTGAATTGCGCACGCTTTTTCTGCGTCATTTGTACGTAAAAGTTCTCATTCAAATTAACCATGAGATCTTTGACAAAGATTACTTTAATTACGTTTGCAGAAGATTACTTCACTTCCGAGCGTGGGTATTAATTAGGTTTGTGCGTCATATGAAGATCAGTAAGATTAAGTTATCATTCTTTTCCAACTTCCCGATACAACCCCTATACTTTCGATTGTGATTGCCAACTGAATAGACTGCATCATGAACACTGATAGTATTTTCTTGGATTTCCTAGTTGTAACACGAGTCTATCAAATTGAAGTCACTATAAATTCAATAACTGAACTCTTATTCGCCAAATAAATGGGTTACTTAAGGTCTTCTGTTAGAAAACTGGAAACGTCTCCCAAAATCAGAAATCGTTGGTAATTTTGTCACATACAAAGAACCAAATGATAAAATAGATAGCACACTATAG
This sequence comes from Plectus sambesii, assembly GCA_002796945.1. Classification (NCBI taxonomy): domain Eukaryota; kingdom Metazoa; phylum Nematoda; class Chromadorea; order Plectida; family Plectidae; genus Plectus; species Plectus sambesii. The sequence goes on from NIUQ01002093.1 coordinate 21,107, forward strand.
CTAAAATGTTAGCATCATGTTATCTTTAATATGTTAACATACCAAACGTATTTGTAACAAAATCATGCATTTTTGATGCGTTCTTGCAAATTACTAAGACGCAATGAGATAGCACAAAAGTCTTTTTTTAATCATCGTTGGAAAGTGTGATCTATAAAACTTAAAAGCACGTGAGACACCTAAGCTCGCACCATGTTTGCCAATTAGTCTTCTTTAACTTACATAAGCTACAAGCGCAAAATATTGCCCTACCTGTCGAAAATTTGACCGTGATTCTTCATTCATATTATCCATAGTCAGTCTGCGCATTTTCCAATACACAACCATATGCAGTATCACAGTCGCAATGTTGATGCTCAAATTTGAAAAAAGACGTAATGATTGAAGCGAGAAAGTTGAAGGTTTTGTTGAAATGGCTATTGAACAGTTTAAACTATCTGATTGAAACTGTTGCTGTTCTTGCAGTTGCTGTAGCAGAAACGTACCAGCGTCAACGAATCCCAAAACGAAGCTAAATACTGCCACCAGCTGAGCGAATTTTATATGATTTTTCGCTCGATACTGAAAACAGAATGTTTAATTAATTATTATGGCGTAAATACACGTAAGCTTTGACGTAGAAAGATGATAAGATCTATTGAAAACAATCCTGAAGATATTTTATTTTCCAGCTGTCAATCAACCACATATTTCATAGTCATCCGAGCTTGCAGTTAGCGTTCCCTATAGTTATTATAACATTATCGAAACAAAATACGCCGGTATCGGTTTTTCGCAAAAAGCAATGGCAAAAATTGGTCTTGCTGTCAGTTTTTCGTAAACGGCTGACAAGAAATGTAACAAGAATAGTGTATGGCGATCAAATTTGAGAATCGTAAATCAAAAAATCATCCAATTCTCGTTAGCGCTTTCAAGTATTCATTTGATCACAAAATTTATAGTATTTTCCACATCTTACTTTATGGATTCACGAAAAGATTTATTGAGACAGAATTGTGTACCTGCATCGGCCGGAAAACAGCGTAGAGGCGGTCAAGTCCAAGACAAAGAGTGATAATTTGATTCATTCTTGCGCCAGCGAGATTCTGCGAAAACAGCACCACCAAGCCGGTCTGCGTACAGTTTTTATTCATATTCACAAGCATGTCAGCGGCATATGGTAAATTTCCCCAAGCTAGAAATTTCATTATAAATCGATTTATAGACATTTTTGCTTTGCAATTAAGTGTGTGACGCCTTTAGTGGAAAGGGGACTATATCTCAGTTCTGTGATTCGTATCGACAGATAGTCGCCGGCCATGTCCCTGCAAGCTGCTTGCCCATCTATCTCCCTAATTAAGCACTACACAGAGGATAAAAAGCTTATGAAGGGAACATTTTTAGGTCTGCATTGCTTTTGAAATTTAGATACCAAATATTATGAATCAGTGCTACGGACACTCAATATTTCTAAAGTTACACCTCAGAATGAAAGTGGCATTTGTAACAAAAAAATTTTATGGACAACAGCGACATTGTCGCTTAAAACCACAATGATAATGCTTAGGACGTTCAAATAATTGAGAAAATCATTTGTTTGGATATTAGAATACATATATACTAGATAATGTTTCTTTATTTCCATTTTAAGGTGCATGTGATTTTTGAGAGCGTAATAATTTATGATGGGATAATAATCAGGCTGTGTGGTTAGTTGTCAGCGAGAGACACACTCCTTTCCTTTCAAGAAGGACGGTTATTTTGGCGTTTGATCATCGGAGGAACTCGCTGCTGTGAATACTTAGGTATTCAAATTGGTGACCGGAACTTACACCCCACCAACCGTAATCCTTCCCTTGACGAGCGCTTAGTTCAGTAAATGATTTTAACACAATCAGGCAAAAATTTTAAATTGGTGGGGTGTAAGTTCCGGCCACGATTCAAATTATACTTAACTAAAATTCAATTAGAACTCGTATTTTACTAAGCACTAGGTCGGTACAAACTCCATATGATTGAAGTTTCGCGTGACGGAAAACTACAACTTTCACGTACGTGTGCATTTTACCTTAACATAGTAAAAAGTGGGGGCTCATTTTTGCACAAAACAGTGCTTTGCAACGTCAATCTCATGATCAAAAAATTGCGAGTGCCAGGAACCTGGGCTAACTGACATTAAACTATACCTGTGAGGAAATCGGCAACTGCCAAAGCAGATATCAGATAGAGACAGTCCTTTTTCCTCAAAGGAGGGTTTTTTATAACTGTTAATAGAATTAATCCATTGGCGATAACTGAGAGCACTGCGAAGACCAGTAAAAGCCAGATAATGGCTACCAATAAGTAATCCAAGCCCATTTTCTTGGAAAGTGGAAGAACTGTTCAAATGATAAAAGCCAGCAGTGTATTCGTGTCACAGCTTATAACATAGACACCTACGAGCGTTGAGCTTGATTAGCGAATCTCAAGCAAACCAACGCACAAGGTAATCTTTTAATCTGCAGCAGCGGAAAAATATTTCCGAGCAAAATTTAGCTATCCATAAAGCTGAAAGCTGTCGCAAAAATGAATCATCCGATTACTTAATGGAATCTGCATCCACGCCGTGACGCACACTATACAGATTGATTTGTGCGACAAAGCTAAAGTGCGCCGAATTCAGGAAATATACGTGCATCTGCCTCAGGATAATAAAAGTTTCTTTAATCAAAGCTTGAAGGGAATTCTAAGCCACAATAAGAGCAGGTGTCATAGCGACTATTCTTCTAAGTCGACTAGCATTCGACAGAAAACTTCATCCCTTATGATTTTTGATGTATTAGATTCATCTTTTATAATTCTCGGTAGCGTATATAAAACTCTGCCCGTGTAATAATCTGCTGGGCAGGGGATTACCGTATTTACGGAAATAGTGGTACACGCGGAAATAGTGGAACATGTACCACTATTTTCCTTTGATGATCTGAAACATGTCGATCTCAGAGATGTCCGTGACGTCAGTGATTGTGATTCAGTGGTCTATTTGCAGCTGTGTTTTGAAGTCTTTTAACTAGATGCTGTTTCGTTCATCAAAATACCATTTTCTGAGTCTTAGTGACGATAACATACCGTAATTATTCTAATACTACGACATGTCGTTCTATTTTTCGATCCCTTTCTACCCTGTCGTACTATTGGAGACTGTCGTTCTATTAGAGACAGTCGTACTATATTTCGATTACTTCATCTCCGCAGGTCGATGGCTCGGTATCGCGATCCGTTCGCATGTCTATCAGCCTTCCCATATTCGATAGTAACCCTGCGCTTGCGTATTTTATGTCTCGTTAGGCTCCCCCTTTGACAAGGGCTATGCTTATCGAGGATCAAAGAAGACGGATAATCTCTTTCGCTCTTTTTGTACCCCTGAGCCCTCCTGGTTTGGCTGCCCTTGCTCCTGAATAGAATTGTCCATTCAACTATGCAAATCTCGATCACCTTCTTTATCGTCTAATCAATAATGAGCACATTATCTGTTATGTACTACAGTCAAAACCGGATAAGTGGAAACCGCTTAAGTG
>NIUQ01002094.1:0-24587 GCA_002796945.1 Plectus sambesii
GTTGTGGCTGGTAGCATGGGGCAGCTTCGATGTGAAGGAGACGACGCCGGCTCGGTGCGACCCCGGCTGCGTCAACGGCGTCTGCAACAACGGCACTTGTGTGTGTAAGCCTGGCTGGCAAGGCGAACAATGCCAGAACTGTCGCGGTCGTACGCGGTACGTATATTGTTGAATCTTTGCTAGGGCTGTGACTAGAACGGGGAAGAAAGCATTGGTTGGAAGTGAAAACTGTAAAGGCAGTAGAGGCTGAAATTAAGCAAAAAATCATTTAAATGAAAATTAAATTGACATTGAACTTTCTTGAGCCATCTCAACATTCGTGAAATAAATAGTCATCGTTGAATGTTCAACTGGGGTCCATGTCTTCTTTCTGAGATCGAAGGCAGAATCATGAAAAAGGATTTTTCCGGGAGGGGGAGGAAGTACAGTTCCCCTTCATAGCACAAATAATCTTCGTGGTACTAAAAAGGTTGCTTATGAATGTAATTTTTAATATAATTTATTGTAATTTAGACTGAACACTACGGAGGGCACGGTTAGCGATGGACCGATCAACTACACGTCGTCAGCAAAGTGCACGTGGCTGATCGAGGGCGATGGGCCAGTTCGTCTGAGGCTGGACCACTTTGTGACCGAGTGCAGTTGGGATCATGTATATATTTACGATGGAGACGGGATCTACGGCACCCAGCTCGCGGCCTTCAGGTTCGCATTCCTCATTCAGGCGAGGACCGGAAATGATTCATTCATTTCAGTGGCTCTGTGACTACGAATGCCAATCGAACCGTCGAAGTAACTGCCACGACTGGACAGGCGTTTATCTACTTTTATAGCGATTTGGCTTTCAACATGTCTGGATTCGATATTTCTTATCGGTACGTTAACATTTTCAGTCATTTTGTTTTATTGCAGTGAAATAAAATCGCCTTTGGAGCCGATTTCATAAAGCCATTACACATTAGAGGAATTAAAAATGTGACATTTTGTCATTTTCAGCTTATTTCTAGTTTTTCTGATCAATCACCATGCTTGCAATTCCAAAAATGTGCGAATAAATTGAATTGATCTGTCACAGTCGAATCTCTATTAATTGAACAATTACCGTCAGTCTTAAAGTTATAATATTTATCCAAAAATAATATGTGTGGAGTTCCTATGTCATATAAATAGATATTACGGTGTTACATGTGACGATTTGTAACTGGCGATGAAATATAGACTATTTTCAGGCACAATGCGTGTCCATTGGACTGCTCTAAACGCGGGAAATGCGAAAATGGTACTTGTAGCTGCAGTGGTACGGGATTTACTGGAGCAGGATGCGAAACGATCCTTGGCGATTGTCAGAATGGAGGCACGCCCTTCCCTAACGGCACATGCAGCTGTGTCGGCCCTTATAATGGTTTGTTATTGCCTTGATTCTCGACGCCTATTGATGCCGATTTGTTTGCCTAAGCCTATTCATGTCTCCTCCACCCGACTTTTTTCAGTGCTCTGTAAAGTTTCGAACGTATTTCAAGAAGTAATAATGCATTCTTGATAGTTGTATGATACTCTCCACCCGCACCTGTTGCGTACCTTAAACTCTATGGCACGGTCTTACATTCCAATTCGCCGCTTTTACATTCGATTTCGTCATTCTTGGATCTCACTTCATTAAATTTGCACTCTGTTCGAACGTAGGACTGAAAATATTGAGAGTAAAGTTGAATGCAAAGGAGACGAATCATAGTAAAAGATCCAGTATGATCCCCTATATTCACTCTGAGTCCTTGGACAAACCCTTTGCACTTTTGATTGTGAATATTTAAAAGAAAAACGTCGTACTAAGGCGAATTAGTGAGGCGTATTGCTATTTTTAGCAAGCTCACGACCATAATCGCAGAGGAATAATTCGTTTTTTACAGGTCTGCATTGCGAGACATTTAAAGCGGACGCTTACTGGCAGACGATCGACGTTTTGGGAGCAACAAAGCCGAGCGCTCGATCGTCGCATGCGGCGGTCGCCGTCAACAATTCCATCTGGGTGTTTGGAGGAATGCGTTTTACCGGTCAACCGGTCTCCGACGACGATATTGCTCGTTACGACGTCGATTCCGCTAATTGGACTATTATTGATGCTGTCGGCCTGAAACCTACTTCACGCTACGATCACTCAGTTGTTTATTACAAGGTTGGTTATTTTTCTGTGGGAAAGAGCGCATCGCATCAGGTGGTAAAGGTTGATGATAAGTGGAAATGTGACGATGGATAGCGGTAGCGGGGCGCAAGAAGAAAGGTATAAGGTACAGGGTGGTCCAAATAAACTATCACTCGATCAAAACTAGCTTCAAACTTGACGCACCGGCCTGAAATTTTAGCTGGAGATGCACTTATTGATGACTTATTGGCCCACTAATACCTCATCACTAAATGCATCTCCAGTTAAAATTTCAGGCCGGTACGTCAAGTTATGATCGAGTGATAGCTTTTATTGGGCCACCCTGTATAAGATACGTGTGTGGCCATGACGATAGTGAATTTGAGTCCCTGCCGCTGCCATTCTTCGATACGTCTCGGCCGTCGGCGCTTCGCGTCTTTGTCCGCCTGACCATTGACCGGGCATGCGACGGGCGAGGGAGGCCATCATACCCCCCTTCCCCCGTGCACACATCAAACACATACATCATGCGTCTCTGAGTTGAATTGTTCCGATACTCCATAGCGTGGACGGCGGTCGGTCGGTGATGGACGACGGCGAATTTATTGCCAACCTTCCTCTGATTTATACCATTTTCACTTTAATAAGGACACTTCAAATCAAATAGGACGCTTTTCTGGTCGAATCGATATAAAAGATCTCTTTTGATTTGAAAAGCGTTCTTTCTGACGTGGTAATGGTTTATAATATCGCAACATATGGCGGCAGCGCGAAGGCGGAAGGCGGCGTCTTCTTGTTTGTGTTCGCCCAGCAGGCAAAACACGATGTCAACTGCCCCCGCTTCGTGCCTTCTCGGCTCGGATTGACAAACGAGCGACTCACTGTGCGCTTCTCGAAGTGTCTTTGAAGCGTAGCGTCGAATCGCCGGCGTTGCGCTCGCTGCTTTCCGAACATCTCGACCAGCTTCTTTATGATGCAGTCGTTTTTCGTTCGACGCACGAAAAGATGCCCCACTTTATTCTAGACCGAAGATCGTCGTAGTGATTACGTCATTCGGCGGTCGCTTCTAGTGTCACTTCGCCCTGTTTCTAAAGTAGCTGGCGCTTGTGCAATCACCTAGCGATCCCTTCTGTTGGGGGGTGGGATTCGTAGGACGGCTCGATCAGCTTTTAAATCGCTTTGATCATTCCGCTGGAAATCGCCGATTCCCGAGCAGAATCCAACATACACGGCATACAACTAAAACAGTGCAATAACTCATCGACATTTTCATCTCATTCTAGTGCATACCGATTAGCAAGATAAAGATATCAGCCAAGCTGCATTCTCGCCTATTTGATTACCGAAAAATCCTATGATTCTGTTCGTTGAGTTAGCCGCGCGAGACGGCTGCCTTTCGGCGATACCCCTTTCAAAATGATTACATTTTATTGTTATTAGAGGGAAAATTGTATATACCGATATAATTGGTCGGTCCCTCAAATACCAGTGCAAACGAATATCACTGTAGTTAACACAATTAAAGATGTCGAACATACTCTAATAAGTTGAATTTAGGGAAAGTTTTATGTGTTTGGCGGCGTGGTGACGGAGCGAAATATTACGAACGAATTATGGTCATTCGATCCATCGACGAACCAGTGGACGCTGGAGATGGCGGGCAACAATTCTGTTAATTTTATTCCGTTCGCCGTCGCCGGACACACTGCCCATGTCATTGATGACGTCATGTACATCGTCTTCGGGTACAACATCTTCCGCGGATACATGTACCAAGTGCAGGAATATTCGTTTGGTACGTTCAGTCGCTTAGTTTTGCTCATAATTTTGACGATTGCATTAGGCGATCCTCGCTTTTTTCGCCCTCCCAAAACCGCACTGTGCTATTCCAAATGTTATCCTAATATAATAATTATTACTTCGTCGTGTGTGGCAGTTTTGGCAGGAATCGCGCTCATTTAGCGTCGCCGTATTATTTCTACCAAAAGATTGAGCCGCATACTGAAATTTCAATTACGGTTAAAGAGCATGTTTGAAATGTATTTGGTTGCAAAAAGAAGTAATCCGCGTTACGGCGCTTTGGTGGAACAGTACTGTCGGATTAAATAACATCTTATGCTCATTCTACAGTCAAAACCGGATAAGCGGACATTTTTGGCAAGCCCCGTGTGCGACATTTGTATGCAACCATGACCGCTTAAGCGGACATTTTTCTCTGGCCGGATCAATGTCCGCTTATCCGGTTTTGACTGTAATTGCCTTTTGTCAGGAAAGGGGCAAAGCGAAAGAAAATATTCATAATACGTAAAACCATTCCAAGCAGAATAATCAATCGAACCAAGACGTTTTTATATTAATTTTTATTTGTTGCGTTTAATCTTTTGGCAAAGTGCCGAGCCAGAACGTGCATGGGAGCGTTGAGTAATGAGCGCTATTTGCAGGCAGTAAGAAATGGTCGGTACCGAACACTGGCGGGACGCAAGTGATCGGAACATTTGGTCACAGTTCGGTCGTAATTTACAAGAACAATCAAAGCCTGATCTTGGTGCACGGCGGCTATTACGCTCCCGACACGACCGCTTCCTACGCTATCTCTGATCGCCTGTACGAATACAACCCGGCGCAGAAAACATGGTACGGTCAGAGGTCAATTTCATAGAACTGCTGTAAAATGTAGACATGTAATCACATTTACGCATTTCCGTCACTCGTTTATTCACAAAATGTGTGACGATAATGCGGAAATTGATTACATTTCTATATTTTACATTTAAATTAAGTGTATGAAATTATCCCCAAAGCGTTAGTGCGCTTCGACGTTTGCGCTATTTGCAGGAGGACGTTAGCTTCTTCGGGCAGTCAGGTGTTCCGCCACGCCGCCGCCGTCATCAACGACATTCTCGTCGTCGTCGGCGGTAACGCGCACAACGAGTCGACCGCCAACCGTCTTACCGACTGCTATTCGGCCAAAACGATGGCCTATGACATTGAGTGCGAGTCGTGGTTCGAGTTGAACGTCGGCAGTTCGCTCGTCTACGTGTACCCTTCGCTCGATCGATACGGCCACTCGGTGACGTTCGTCGACGATCGCCTGTTCGTCTTTGGCGGTTTTAACGGCCAGATGCTGAATGATGTCGTCATGTTTACACCAGGTTCGTTGAGGTGTTGTCGACTGTTATTGAGCTTGAAGTTTGGAGTGTGGAGCTCGGCGTCAACGCGAGGAGAGCTGCCTTTCTGGCAACCCCCCTGCCGCTTCTTCCACTTTGCATTCCGATGCGGAATTGAACTCTACATCCTGGAATCGTATTTATAAAGCCTCCGATCGTGGGCAGAGAAGTAGCCGAATTTGTTTTTTACGCGCGGGGAGGCTTTCCTGCCCGCAACCGGCAGCCTTATGAACATCCTCTCGAGTTTCTCTTCCACACCACACCATATCCCTCCCCTTTTCATATCAGCAGCTTCCATACGTTTGATCAATTTGATTGTTTTAGGAGACTGTAAGGGCTATGACACCTCACCGACGGACTGCCAAAGCGCTAATCAAGGTGTTAAATGTGAATATGACAAAGACTCGCCGAGCGGCCAGCCGTGCCATCGCAAGGGAACTCCGTCATTCGCAAGCGTTCTTCGCGGTCTGACCAAGAATATCGCAGCCGAACAAAGCGCGAACGCCTGTCCAGGGTACGCAATTTCATCGCTTTAGCGACAGCTCTAGTCAAAACCATGAGCTGTAGGGAACTGAGTGCACCGTATAGTGTTGTTAGCCACACGTGGCGAAGTTAGTTTGCGGTGAACTGAATGCTAGCGGAAGCAGTTGCATTCTCAGGAAGCTTCTCATGCGCGTCTAAAAACAGTCTGCGCTACATTTCCTAGAGTCGGCATTGGCTGCAGTCCCTCTTTAACACTCACTGGGCCGGTTTCACATCGCGTACTTTAGTAGTACTTTGCGGGTATTCTCTAGCATTGCGTTAAGCACGACTTTAGCTAAATTGGTCAATATGAAATCGACACAAAATGATTATTGAGTTAGATTGACTTTGATTTCAGGCCAACGCAGCAGCAGACATGTTCTGAGAGGGTGTCCTGCACGGCGTGCTTGGGCGACAGCGGATGCGTTTGGTGCGGCGATTCTTGTCAGACGACGTGCGGCGCGCGCTCCTTGGACATTACGGACGTGTCGCTGTGCACCGACCAGAAGTCGCGCGAGTGCAATATGATATTCGAGTGCGTCGCCTGTCAAGAACAGCCATTCTGTCGCTGGCACGTCACAGACACTCGAGTCGGCTGCATGACCATCAAGGAAGAAGGTTTGCGCACGTTTCGAGCAACTTTCGCCCGTTATTTGGCAATTTGCGACATTATCTGCTGTTTCTCTCTATACCTTCCATTTTTGATTAGCATTTACGCTCACTGTGCAGTCGTCGAGCGAGAAGTATAGGTGTGGTAAAGGGCGGATAATATATCGTTTCCACTTTTATAAGATCCGTTACATTAATTCAAGAAAGTGTCCTCTTTGGTGTGGCAAGCGTCTTTACGAAAGTGAAAATGGTTGAGAGAAATGTCACGAGTTATTCAAATACCATCTTTTCCGACACGCCGTCGCCATTATTATCTCTTCCTTTTTTAGAAATCCTAATCAAAGAACAGAAGCAGAGCGGTCAGCGCGGCGCAGATGACCAAGCGGCTGATCACGAATCGTCACCGATTCACACCACTCTGTCGATGGCGACAAATGTCCTGTCTCTCAGCAACGGGACCTGTCCAGCGCCCTGCGCTGTCAATACGTAATGATTCGTGACCGATTATTGCATATTAAGACATTCAAATGATTTTGATTCCTGCAGCGATTGCAAGTCGTGCACGGACGAGAACTGTATGTGGTGCTCGACGACCAAGCGCTGCATCAACATGAACGCCTACATGGTCAGCTTCCCGTACGGCCAGTGTAGCGCTTGGGTCAGCAGGTCCAACAGCAACACAGACGCGTGCACGTTCGGTAAGAGCGCTTTGTTTGTTGATGTCTATAGTTAATCGGCCGAGTCCTTTCATGGTCTTAACTTTTTTCAATGTTCAGGCTTTTAATGTACTCTTGAAAATTATCGATTTTGTCACAAAGAAGTGATTATGCATTCTCTGTATGATGCCATACCGTGCCTTTGAACGAAACTCTTGCACTTTTGACTGCGAATACTGAAGGCGAGTACTTAATAAGAAGACGATTAAACGAAGTAGACTGCTGCTCTTAACAGACTCGGAACGATAATCGGCTAACATTAATGTCGTCATATTCAGATCCGTCCGACTGCGAAGTACAGCAGACGTGCGCAGACTGCCAAGAGGTGGGGCCCGGCTGCGGTTGGTGCGACGACGGTTCCGGCACCGGCCTCGGCAAGTGCGTCGCCGGCAGTCTCAGCGGACCCTATTCCGCCAATTCTTCTATTACTCCTGCCCAAATCTGCACCAAGACCAGCTGGTTCTTCGTTGGCTGTCCTGGTATGACTTTTCTTTCGTCTCTTTTGTTAAAGTTTATGGATCCGTAATATATTCCCGTTTTTAGTCGTTAAATTTGGACGAATAAATCCCTTTCATCGTTTTAAGTCAAAACATTGTGTCTGTGTCTCAGAAAATGGGGTGGAAATTGAAAAGCCAGGTATCCCCGGTATAGCCGTCTGGAATAGCTCCACTTCTATTCGAAAACAGGAAACAATCAACTAATTTATACTTCGTTTTAACTCAACCAGTCAGGAAAGACAGCTAAAAAACGTCGTAATGAAATCTAATTTTCTGCAGCGTGTCAGTGCAACGGGCACAGTAGCTGCGTGACGAATCGAACGGCGAAACTTGCGAAGATGAGTCTGGCGCGCAAGACGGAACATCAAGTAATCTCGGGCAGCGATGGGGCGCAGTGTCGACAGCCCTGCGGCAACCACACCACTGGCGATAACTGCGAAGTCTGCAGAGACGGCTACTTCGGAAACGCCCTTAATGGCGGCAATTGTACAAGTAAGTCCTCCTTAAGCCCCCAACTCCCTCAGTCAGTTTCTTAATTTACGTTGTTTAGCCTGCCAGTGCAATGGACAAGCCACCAATTGCGACCCTCATTCCGGCGAGTGTTACTGTACGACGAAAGGCGTCTCTGGACAGCACTGCGACAAGTGCGAGCAGAAGTACTACGGCGATCCCAAGAATAATACGTGCTATTGTGAGTGTGGCTATTTTCCCTCTCTTTCAATTACAGTGGGGCATGCGTTAACTATTCGCCGCTCTCTCATGTTCTGAAAGCTATTTTACTCGTTGTTTCAATCAAACTATTCCCATCAGGAAAAGTGCGAGTTTTGGTCTCGCAACGAACAGTTTTGTGCGAGTAATTCAATTTTAATCCGTGCGTGAAAATTGAAAAACGGCACTTATCGCGCAAGTTAAAGAATAAAACTATTAATTTAAAAAATGTTATAGATATCGAATTTAGGAAACAATGTGAAGAGATTTTGAGTATAATCAAGTGGTATTTTTCAGATGAACTGGCGATCGACTTTATCTTCACCTTCAACTTGGACGACAGCGAGCCAAAGGATAAATACGTGAACCGAATAAATTTCTTCAGTCGACCATACAAGGTATGCAGTGAACGTCGCAATTTTTTTCGCGGAAAGAGAAGCACCGGATAATGAAATACGATATTTCAGAAAGACACGGACGTCTCGTTTGCGATCCTGTGCGAAGGCGGAACGGCGAAGGTGAACCTGAGCATGATCTCGAACACCTTTACGCCGTATAAAAATATGGAGAAGAGACTTTTGATCAACCAGATATGCGACAAGACGAGCATTCGGCGGACTTACAGCGCCGGGGAGTACGAGTTCGGAACCGACTCGAATACCACCTTCCTTGTAAGATTTGTACTTTTTGTTGGTTGCGATTTCTTTTGCATTTACGGCCCTAACCGGCGTGGTATTTTATAATTTCGGGAATCGCGAAGAAATTTATTCTTTTCTGATAAGAGAGCTGGAAGAGTGCTCGAAGTCGAAATTTAACGAGTTGACGCTCTTGCAGGTCTACGTCTACGACTTCAAGACGCCGATTAAGATCCAGATTTCTTTCGCGCAGTCGCCACCGATCAATTGGGTGCTTTTCTTCGTCATATTCGCAGCGTAAGGCGTTCTTTCTGTTTTGTGTAATAGAGCATCAGTAGCCAAAGTTGGTGCTTTAGATGCTTTATTGTTCTTCTGGTCGTGGCCGGCCTGTTGTGGATGATCAAGCTGCGCATCGACGTGTACCGCCGTCGCCAGCGAATGTTCGTCGAGATCGAGCAAATGGCCTCGAGACCTTTCGGCACTGTTCGCCTCGAACTCACCAAAACCAGCCATCCGACCAATAAGGTTCGCCATGCGCTTGTTGACGTCATTTTGCTACGCTGCTTTCCTCATCGAACCGAGACTTGCGCGTAAATTCTGAAACTTTAGTGCCCGAAAGCTATAATTTGTATGGCACACGTGTTAAGCTTTATTCGATAGTTTATGCGGGTCGTGTGAATTATCAATTTTTTCACCGCATGCTTAGGAACTCGCCTGTCTCACTTCTTTTTGAACGCCTATACATTTTACATTTTTCGATGGGTTAACAAAATCTTCTTTTACTATTCACATCAGCGCCTAAAATGTTGACATCCGCAGTGACTGAACCTACGATTGCTATATATTATATGCTCGATTAAAAACTGGTCATATTTCAGTTCGCCAGTCCTATATCGGTCGAGCCGTGCGCGAACTACAAAGCTGCCGTCGTGACTGTAGCAGTGCGGCTTCCAACTGGAGGAAGAAAGTTCACACCGAGCGGGACGTCGGGACTCGCGGTGGCATCCTCGCTGTGTCTTCTCACGCCGGGTCAGGTGAGCGTCCTCCAGGCGCCACCCTCCCCCGACCCCAACGAGAAGCGCAAGCATCGCTTACGACGCTTATGGTTTTGTCGACGATGATGCTCAGGTCTTGACGCCCTTGTGATGATAAGTTTGTATGATGCAATTATCCCATCGAAGTGTCTTTCCACATGTGACTCCCCGTCAGCTTGATTGCAAGCTTTGTTTGCTGCGCAAAGGTTAATTTTGACTGTAAATATATTCATACTGCGTTGTGTTATCGTACGTTTTATGTCGCAGAATGATAAAACTCTATTGTACTGATGGTTCTTATTGCATCACAAAACGAAATCTCTCAATAACTGAAAAGAATACTCATCGTAACAGCTCAGAAATCAAGACGGTAATCAAAAAATGCTAACAAAATTTTGCTTCAGTATGAAACAAGTTAGCTAAGCAGCTTGTTTGGCGCTGAGCTTTATCGGCACAAAAATGGTCGTAACTAGAGAAGCCGAAAAACCAGTCTAAGAAAAAATAACTTTCACGTCGCTGTAGACGTCCGCGCCAGGCCAGCCGACGCTCATACGACAATTTTTGCCCTAGAACTTTGCGGCTATAGTACTCATTGACCTCGTCGAGTACATTACAATTCTACTCATCGACAGCAATATCAAATATAGTAGTCGATGTTTATTATCCCCACAATTTAACAAAAAAGTCGAGCTGATTTCTTTTAATATTTCGTAAACGACCAACTTTTCAACGACGGGTCGCGGCGCTCAGGCGCACGCGGCGCACGTGGCACCAAACTCGAGCGCGTTCCCATTGGCAAACACTGCTTTGCCCATCGGCGAAGAATCAAACGGCTCTGCTCGACACACGCAGTCAACATCGACTATAGAATCGCCTCTAATCGCTTACTACATTCGATTCGCCTCTAGGCGCAAGCGCACTACGTTCGTTCTCATCATGGCCTTCTTCAAGCGACTGAACATCTCATACCGGCTGGCAGTCACCGTCGGCATCAACTTCTGCCGCCGGCCGTTGCCTACACTCGACAAATGCCTCCGCAGCCGGTCGCTACTCAGCGTCGGCATCGGCACGTTCCGCCGGCCGGGCATCATCGCTGACATCGGCTTCATCAGCCGTCCTGCGCTTACCGTTGGCATCGACTTGATCCGTCTAGTGCGGCTCATCGTCTGAATCTACTTGTTCCACCGACAAGTTACCATCATCGACGTCGGCTTATTCAACCTCCTGGCGCTCACCGTCAACATCGACTTGTTCCACCGTATGGGGATCACCGTCGACATCAAAATGTTCAGCGGACAAGTCATCATCGCCATCACTGCCTTCCTCATCGCCGGTTTCGCCATTCTCATCGCGGGTGCTTAACTCTGATGTGTCTTCGGTCATAGGTGCTCAGTTGAAAAGATTGATACATTTTTTTCGTCGGTTCTATTGTGATGATATGGGTAACAGATATGTGCTCTTGACTCACTAATACTGGATTTGCCTTAGCTTCCCATATGAACGATAAATAGCGTTTCCGCAACAAAACGCATTCCCATTAATACCACAAACGGCACTTAGCTCGATTTACTGATTGAAAAGTTGCGAGCATGTCGTTGTCCTTTTCTTGGTAAGTTTTATAATCGCTGAAAATTTGCGTTCCCGTTCCGATTGCATAGCCCGTACCTATGCGGCGCTATGGGCGGCGCGCAACGCCGCCATAGGTACGACCGCTGGAACCGAACAGATTCGCTCCGCCCAAACAGCCTACGCTCAATACGTCTCCACTATACGCCGACAGTCAAGCTCGACAATAATATAGCGTATAGTCTCCAACGACATTCAAGTCGCAACTGTTCCCTCCCGCTAGCCACGTTTGCTGTCACCATGGCCTTCTTCAACCGGCTCAACTTCCCTTTCCGGCTGGCGTCCACGATCGGCAACAACTTATTCCGCCGGCCGTTGCTCAAACTCAACATCGGCATCGGCATGCTCCGCCAGCCGGGCAATAACGCTGACATCCGCTTCTTCACCCGTCCTACGCTTACTGTCGGCATCAATCTGATCCGCTTACCAGGGATCACTCTCGGCATGGACTTCTCCCACAGACCAGTCCTCACCGTCGGCATCGACTTGTTCCGCCTAGTGCGGCTCATTGTCGGCATCTACTTGTTCCGCCGACAAGTTACCATCATCGACATCGGCTTATTCAACCGCCCGGCGCTCACCGTCAGCATCGACTTATTCCACCGGATGGGGATCACCGTCGACATCGAAAAGTTCCGCGGACAAGTCATCATCGCTATCATTGCCTTCCTCATTGCCGTTTTCGCCGCTCTCATCGCGGGTGCTCAACCCTGATGTGTCTTCGGTCGTAGATTTTGCGTCAAGAAGGATGCTACTTTTTTGCTCGATGCTGTTGTGATGCTCTGGGTAGTTGAATAATTGGTGATTTTACTCACTCACACTGGATTGGCCTTAATTGCTACACGAGCGATAAAGAGCGCTTCCGCATTAAAACGCATTCTCATTGTTGCCAAATACGGCACCTAGTTTGATTTCTGATTGATCGACGAATTGCAAGTACGCCGTTGTCTTTTTCGTGGCAAGTAAAAAATCGCCGAAAATCGCCTTGAAACGTTCCATACGCCTAAACAACCATCATTAAAAGCTGTGCCATGTCGTGAGGCACTGCGTCTCGACGCACATAGGCGTCCGCGCCCGGTCAGCCTCTGTTACTACTGAAATTTATTGTCGTAGCACTTTTTACAACTACAGCACTCGCTAACCGCGTCGACTTCCTTACAATTTAACACATAGACAGCAATATCATAATAAAGTATTCGACATTTTAACTCCACAATTCACCAACAGCTCGAGCTCATATTGCCTATTTTGTCTTGTTTGTCTTGTACAACCCCACCTACCCTTCACTCCGTAGGTTTCGCTGCCTGCGCATAAATTGCCGGTCGGCACGTCACCAGTTGAGAAAGAGCAGTAACCAAGGAGCTGCATTCGAAACGACTTGGCGCTCGTCACAACTGCAAACATTGGACAGACAAGGGATACCGCTCTGTTTGCAGACATGCAAACAATCCTTCGTCGCTTAAACGCCCACCTCTGCGCTCTCAGTGCATGGAACCGCGCATAACCACTCACAGCCGCAAGACGCTTACCGTTCCGCTCATATCTGTATCCGAAACAACTCGATGGACGGGCCATATTGCTCAGTGCTCAGCGTTGGATTGCATCAGGTCGCCACTATACGCCAACACGAATCGATCTTCGCGATCAGCATGGCCTTCTTCACCCAACGAAACTTTTCATCCCGGCTGGCTCACAATATCCGCAAACAAACCTTCCGCCGACAGTTGTTCATACATGGCAAGGACGTCAACTACCAGCTAAACGTTCATCCCAGAAGGTCGCTTAACCGTTGCATGTTTATCGAAAACCGGCCAAAATTCTTAACCAATCGGTTGCTCAACCAAATACGTAGAATTCGTCTCTGCAACAAACCGAATTCTTCCAAATAGTTCCAGACTTTAACGGAACGACGGTCACGCTGGGAATTCGCTTTGGCAACCTCCCGACACTGTTCGTCGGTGTGCGCTTCACCAACGGGCCAACTCTGTTCGCCGGCATGCGCTTCGCCAACGGGCCGACAGTTTTTGTCGGTGTGCGCTTCGCCAGCTTCGCCTGATATTGTGGCGCTGGAATTGATAATTAAACATACTTTATTTATATCATTAATACTGGACTGACCTAAGTTTGCCACGTGAGTATTGCCATCATTTTGAAATTCCGACATTATTTTATCGTCTGTATTATTTGCTTTTATTGTTGTTTAACTATTGTGAAGTTAATTTTAATTGTGAAGATACTTCTATTCGGTTAGTTTTATGCTCATAGCGTGGTCATGAGGAATGGTAACGGTGAATACTGGTTTGAGCTGATATTCCTATCGCCTCTGGTTGAATGTTGTCAGCAAGAGTGGCTTTTGAATTGCAAGGTAATTACGCTGTTGAG
The DNA here is from genome assembly GCA_002796945.1 of Plectus sambesii. Taxonomy (NCBI): domain Eukaryota; kingdom Metazoa; phylum Nematoda; class Chromadorea; order Plectida; family Plectidae; genus Plectus; species Plectus sambesii. The sequence goes on from NIUQ01002094.1 coordinate 14,037, forward strand.
TCGGTTGTTATACTGTAGTCGCTCGAGTTCTGTTCACGTTGCGAATAAAGATTACCAGTTTTTCACAATTTCATAGGCACTTTGCACTGTTTACCCCGCATTCAGCAAGCAACCACAGTTATAATAGCGGTTGCGTGTTGAGGAAAGGATAAAACTTCATCGCGTAGAGATTTGGAATGATTATCAACTTCCCGATCTCAGCATTCTTATATTCAAGCTTGAGAAATCTTTCAGCGGATCATTTCAGCGCATAGTGCATTATTCTTTCAGTATGTGAACGTAATAAGCAAACAGCGATTATCATCTAGGCGAAAAATAGCGTTTTTGCAAGGAAACGCATTCTCATCATTACCAATTACGACACCTGGCTCGATTGCTTACTCATCGACGAATTGCGAGAATGCCATTGTCTTTTTCGTGGTAGGTCAAAGAATGGCCGTCGAAGTACAGCGAGTAGTCGTCGTACGACGATATTCGGCGCGCTTTACTGTTGTTTTCCAAGAGCTCGCCCAAACCGAACAACTGCAATATAGTGCTACGAAGGACAGCGGGCATAACCGGCGTTTCTCGGAAATACGCCTCTTATAGTCAATTTACATAATTCCTAAGCTTTGGTATGACCGCCCTTAGCATTAAAAGGGCACCCCTACCACGGTTGTGTTGTTTGATTCAATTGTTGTTGTCGAACAATTGTGCAATCGTTCAAGTGCCACGTACACCACCAAATTATCCTCATGGTAATGGGCGTTGAGCGAGTGCTAAATAGGTATCAGCCGTATTATCTGTCTGCACTGTCCGTCCCTCGTGCTCTAGTATATGCTCCACAGTGCATGTGGGAATATCGACCAGCGACTACGACCAGCAATAACTAGTAAGTAGAGTTTTCCTGGCAAACCGTATGCAAAATGAGTGAGTGTAGCAAGCAAATAACGATGTAATTTTTGAGGTGTGCGGTCAGTAAAGCTAACAAGTTTCAGTAAACTAATCTGCTGATATTTTAATTATAGATGCACCTTAAAGTTGTTTTTAATTATGACTAAAAACTTCCATTTTCTTTGAAAGGAATACGCTTCGTGGATAGAGATGGGATAAGGGAAAAGGCAGAGTGACAGACTGAGGGAAGTAAACGAAAGATCAAATGAGATGGAGGAGCGAATAGAGTGACTGAGATGAATTTTGCAACTCAGCTGACATTTCATACATTAACACCGTTTTCTAGTACTTTGACTGCTTTGTCATATTAGCTTTTTTAACTGCTCCATCTCTTTTAACTATTAATCGGACTTAATTGTTATAATATCGGCACTCCCTGTTTTTAAAATAATAGGAGTGAATCTTATTACGATTGGGGCCAATTTCATAAAACTATTGAGAATTGAGAATTGGGGCTTTATTTCTCAATTCTCAATAGTTTTATGAAATTAGCCCCTGATCGATTATTGCATAATTAAATTATTTCATTCGCTTAATGACTATTCTATAATTAGCTTCCTTGACGATCTTCCTTTCAGTTGAAAATGAAAGAGCTAAAATGCCGATCACATCGTTTGCTCGTTTTTACACTTGCAGTTGTGCTAATATCGCTTGTCACTCTGCAAAAATATATGACTCCACTTTCGTCTTCCGTTCCGGATTGGGAATCGTTTAATACGTCTACCACCGTCTCGAAAAGCAATAGGTAAACAATTTTAGAATTTTGACTTGAGCAGCGCGCCGTATGAGACTGATCTTAAGAAAAATAGGTGTCAATTCTGGGATCTGGGCAAAAATTGGTATCTGCGTGAGTGGTTTGCCTGATAAAATATTGTCATTTCGATCATATATCGCTGCTTTTGGACTATCAAAGAGTTTTTTCTGCGCTTACCATAAGGGAGTTCTATTCATAGTCTATGTTTATTTTAAACGGTGTTGCGTTAAACGAGACTAGATTTGGCCATGCTCTGCATTAAGAGGCGGGCATGGTGTGTTATCGTGATGGTTGGTACCTCTCACTCGTCCGTATTCCGCAGTGCAATATTTTCATTAAATATGTTTTTGCTTATTAAATGGTAGAACTTCAGATACTGCAGAATTTCATTTTTCAGATATTTAACAATATCGTTTGGTACAACTTGCCCTGTGGGCGGCTTTTCAAATAGACTGTTCATATTTGCTTCTCTGATTGGAATATCGCGTACGTTAAATAGAACACCATTTATCAACCAAAACCTTTTATGCATTCGGCAAGAGATTCAGACACTGAAGACGAATTTCCCAAACCTGGCTCAATCAATTGAGCTGAAAGACATGCCAGTTGAAAAATATGTCGATGTTCTCAAGTGTTCAATAAAGAAAACTAAAATAGTGTGCTCTTTTGAGGTTGACAAGAATATGAAAAATCTCAATGCAACTTCAATAATGATCACTTCTCCGTATCTTCACAGTTACAAACTATTTGAAGATCATAAAGAAGAATTACTAAGACTTTTATCATTTAACGAAAAGGATACTGCATCAGCCGATCGTATGTCAAGAGAGCTATTTACAAATGATGGTAATCACAAAATCTGCGTTCATACAAGACGTGGAGATTTTCAAAATGATTTATCTCGTAAATCACCATCGAGCGAGAATTTCACAAGAGAATCTATACTTTATGTGAGAAAAAAGCTCGTTGAAGAAAACAAGAATGCAACGGTCGTCCTGCTAGGAGATGAACGAAGTTGGCTGTACAACCTCTTTCCGAATGGTAAACCTTTAGTGAGCCTTTCTTGTTAGAGCACATAAGAAAAATTAAGCTGCAATCAGCTAAAAATATTACTGCGCAACATACGCAAATGAAAATATCCTGTCACAATGAGAAAATTTTCTGATTTTTACTTAAAAAGCCTAAAAAAGTTAATTTTGTACAAAGTGGGGTTTCATTTCCATCTTAATAGCTCTTGACGTAGGCTGAAATATTCTTGTTTAAAGCATTGTTTTTCTACCATAAAAGAGCATAGTTTACTTTATGATCGCAAAATCGCGTCGAAAAAGATTTACTTCCACCTCATTCTCGTCTCACTAAAGGTTTACCATTAAGATACGAGTTGGATTCGAATTCCGGCTAAAATTGAAAGTTCAATTGTGGATTATGCATTTTTTGCTCGACACTGCAATACAGTGATATTGACTTCTTCAACGTCAACATTTGGATTTTGGGTGGCATATCTATCATCGGCGGTGACTGTTTATTTCAGTGCCGAATTTCCAACGGCCAATGTATATAAGAATATGGAAAATATCGACCTATTTTTTCCGAGAGAATGGAAGGCGCTTGTGCTGAAGCGAAACGGCTCGTCGACTTTAAAGATCAAGGAAATCAAAAGAAAAAGAAAATCGAGAATTAACTGAATTTTCATATTAATAATTTTTGTTGGGAGGTAAACTGGCTACAGTTGCTATTCTACTATTATCGAGAATGGGAAAATCGTTTATGAATAAATATTGCACTCTAAAACTACGCTCGTTCCGTTTTTAGTGCAATAAGCATAACAGTATAAGTAGACAGCGATCATATTTCAAGAGTTTGTGTGAGAGATCTGCGCTGTTCTGCACTTGGCGATTAACTGTGATTGTAATAATGAGAAACGCAGCATCGCGATCGCTAAACTCAGCACCATTTGAGAGAGATAAGACTGCGCATGTTACGCTCGAAGCTAGTGAAGTGTTGAGCCCTTTAGGCATCGCCAAGGTTACGCGCGAGTCGAGCCGCAGACAGGGCTTTCGATATCAATACATGTTACTAGTGCTTGAAATATCGTCAAAGCAAACAAGTCCGACCAGGATTCAGCTCGCGGGAAACAACGTCACCTGCCAGGTATTGTTTTGTTGTTGATATTAGCTTGCACATGAGCTTTGCTTGTCTCCAAAGTTCTCATGGGCAAGGATGTAGTCAGCGTTTAAAGAATCAGTTTCGTACCCCCTACTTTCGCTGAAGTCGTACTTAACGCTATGTAAGATTTAAAAGGGAGAACTTGAGAAAGTAAAATAAGCAGTTTTCTTTGATGTTCGAAGGGTTAAACATTTAGAGAGAGCTTTTATTTCGAAAGCAAGACAGTTTAGTGACCGGAATATTTCCAAAGTCACGGATAGCGGAGCTTGTCGTTCATCTAACTGCAGGCATAAGTGCAAATTAACTTTTGTACCTCCGTCCTTAGCACTTGGAGTGAGGTCTTGTCGCGGTGTTGTTTTTCGATTCGTCTGCTGTTTTTCAAGCGTCACATGTAAAGTTGGTAGTACATGAAACTGAGCGTTGAATGTGTGGCTAATCATGTGTGGCAATGCGTGGCTTTATTATATGTAGTGCGCCAGATCGTTCCTCGTAATCCAATACAAGTTCACGAGCGCAGGCAGAAATGTTGGATGACGACGACGACGGGCAATTCTTAGTAAGTACAGTTTCTTTATAAAAATTTATGCAAAATGAGTGAATGAAACAAGCAAATATCAATGAAACAGTAGCGATATGCGATCGATAAAGTTGACCAGTATTTCGATGCTAATCTGTTCGTTAATTTATCATAGTTACGTCTTAAAATATGCACAAATTGTAACTGAAAATCGTCCATATTCGTTGAAAGCGATGAGGATACGCTTCGTAGATGGCGCTGTATTGAGGAAATTGTACGGTGGCAGATCATATTGATGACGATTGAGAGATTAAAGGCATAGAGGTGGATTTCTCAAACTTGCTGCTCTCATGTGCTTTCTTACGTGAGTCGTTAAACTGTCTGCATCCCTTTTTTCTGATATCTTTATCTCAAGCGGGATAATATTCCGGCTAACTATGACGGCAAGTCTCCCAACCCTCTCACATCCTGAATCTTCTCGCGCCACAAGAAACTGTATTAAAATAGAAGCACGATCTTTCTTTCAGCTCAAAATGAAAGAGATAAAATGTCCACCCTATTTTTTGCTTGGTTTTACACTTGCAATTGTGCTGATATCGCTTGTAACTCTGCAAGAATATATGACTCCACTTTCGTTATCCATTCCGTACTGGAAATCGACTGGCATATCATCCACAACTTCAAAAAACTCCAGGTAAACAATTTTAGCCTTCTGACTCGGGGAGCGCGCGAGGAGAGGTTGATCTGAAGAAAAATAGCTGTCGAATTCCCTGATCTCAGCATATTTCGGTGTCTGTATTAGTTGATTGCCGTTTAGAAGTTTGTCGTCTAGATAGTATTCCGCTACTTTTGCTCCATCAGAAAGATGCATTTTTGCGCACCTGCAGCAAGCAGGTCCTTTCCATTCCCCCAGTTTATTTGTGATGGGGATGTAGGGATCAGCGAGACCAGATTTGGTCAAGCTCCGCATCCAAAGTTGGGCAAGGGGGAAAGTTATCGACGTGGTTCGAACCTCCTACTCGTCCATATTCCGTAATGCAATGGTTTCAAAGAACAAATTTCTGAATCCCAAACAGCACAAATTATGGTATTTCAGATACTGTAAAATTTAATTTTTCAGATATGTGACAATATCATTTGGCGCTACTTGCCAAGGAGCCGGCTTTTCAAATAAATTGTTCGAATTTGTTTCGTTATTTGCCATATCGCGCACTCTAGATCGAATACCATATGCCAGTAAAAGTGACACATGTATTCGGCGAGAAATGGAGATAATGAAGACGAATTTTGCAAATCTAGCTCAATCAATCGAGCTGAAAGACTTGCCAGCTGAAAGAATTGTCGACATTCTCAAGTGCTCAACAGATACAGCTAAAAAACGGCTGTGTGCTTATGAGATTGACGAGAATCTGAAAAAGCTCAGCGCAAAATCAGTAATGATCAGTACTTCGTATCTTCACAGTTACAAACTATTTGAAGATCATAAAGAAGAGTTACTAAGGCTCTTATCATTTAACGATATCGATACAGCAGCAGCCGATCGTATGTCAAGAGAGCTGTTTGCAAATGATGGTAATCACAAAATCTGTGTTCATACAAGGCGCGGTGATTTTCTTAAAGCAGTGCAACAATCGCCATCGAATGAGAATTTTACGAGAGAATCTGTACTTTATGTGAGAAGAAAGCTCGTTGAAGAAAACAAAAATGCTATGGTCGTTCTGCTTGGAGATGAACGAACTTGGCTATACGGCCTCTTTCCGAACGGTAAACCTTTAGTGAGCCTCTCTTATCTGAGTACATCAAAAAACTTAGCTGCTGTCAACTGAAATAATGTTTTTAATCGTACAAACAAATATACTCTGCCCTATTGAGAAATTTAATTAGTATTTATTTATTTTTGGTGATGTAGAAGTATTATTGTCTCTGATAACAAAGCTAAATTCTTTTTGGGTATTTCATGTGTATTTCCCTCCTGTAAAAGATAATAGTTTACTTTATGATCGCAGTATCACTTTGGATTAGAACAACTTCCACCCCATTCTCGTCTCACTAGTGGTTTACCATTAAGATACGAGTTGGATTCGAATTCCTGCTGAAATTGAAAGCCCTTCAGTGGATTATGCATTTTTTGCTCGACATTGTAATACAGTGATATTGACTACCTCCACGTCAACCTTTGGATTTTGGGTGGCATATCTCTCAGCGGCGGAGACTGTCTATTTCAATGCCGAGTTTCCAACGGCTAATCCATTTAAGAATATGAAAAATATCGACCTGTTTTTTCCCACAGAATGGAAGGCACTTGTACTAAGGCAATATGGATCATCGAATTTGATCGAAGAAATCGTAAGAAAGAGAAAATCGAGCTGAAATACGCCTGCATTTGCAGCAAATTGTTTTTAATGCATTATATTGCGATGTGAACTGGCTGCAGTTTTTTCTACTGCTATTGAAAGTGGGAAAAGTATTGGGTAAATTCAATATATGACTCCTAGCTTTCTTTTCCGTGATTTCTTTATACTCGATCAGGTGCATTAACGCGTACGTGATCGCGCAAGTGGTAATTACGTGAACACGTAAGTGAGCACGCGGCATATGTACAGCGAATCGCCCCAACGCACAGCGAATTATGCGTATCGTCAGAAAGTTTGGGATGACTCACTGTTGGGTAATGTCGACAACGCGTTGGCGAATGCAAATACGGAATTTCTACAGAAATTCGTGGGAGAAACGATTGAAGGCGTTGTAGAGTACGCAAACATGTGTTCCGAATTGGACGCTGCAGACTCGGCGGTCTGTTACGGGCCGCCGTCCGCTCTGTGGACATGCCTTGGCAAGGTCGCTAAGATTTGGCCGATGATTTATCAGTGTCAACATCCAAATGATTTTCGCGACTTCACGGCGGTTCAGCCGACGCGAATGCTTCCATCGTTGACGCTTCGACGTCGTAAGAACCGGTGACATGTCGTAAAGTATCGTCAATGGTTCTCATGTTGGACAAGCTGAGCAAGGTTCTCAAGCGGCTCAAGCGTCACAATGATGATGATCTGTTCGATCAGATCAACTACTACTACACTAGCATGCTGCTACTAATTTTCGCGCTGCTCGTCTCTGCTAAACAATATGTTGGTGAGTGCCTCCCAATTGTAATTGCTCGAAGTAGTACAATAATCGTGAGCCAACGATTCGTCGATTCAGCACAATTGTAATCGATCTCAACATTTTCATATTTGGTACATCATCCCAAAAATGACGTATGCAGTTTATCCTAAAAATGTGCATCTCAGGTTTAACGACGCCTGTCACGCCTCCATCTCCGTCATTCCTTTGATATTCCTTCTAGTTTCACTTCAAAAAATTTTGAAAATAAAGCTTCAGCGCCATCGCAATGATGCGCAAATTGTTTCGCATAATACCAAATATTAATTAATTTCGGTTGCATATTTGGCAGTCCAAAATAGCATCGATAGAGCATCGGCACGCCATCCTTTTCATCAATTATAGTGCGGTTATGGGGAATAAATATCGTTGAATACTGTTCACGATTTCTTTTTGTATCATCGCTATTATTACTGCTTGAAATAGTGCCCGACGTGTCAGTTTAGGCGCGCCTTTGCAATGCTGGTTGCCGGCTTTTTTCACGCATTCAATGGAGCAGTACGCCGAAGACTACTGTTGGGTGAAGAATACCTGGTTCCTAAACGTACACCAGCAGATTCCTGAACACCACGCCAACCGTAGCGATGCCGAAATCGTTTACTACCAATGGACACCATTTATTCTCTTCATTCAATCGGTCGTCTGCTTCCTTCCATGCCTATTTTGGCTCACCGTCAACAAAACAGGCGGTAAAGACCCCTTAATAGATAGTGATGATTCATTCCCGCATGACTAGGAGCTTAATTGTCGGACTATATTTATTCTTGTTTCATTCTTCCTCGATAGGGGAACGCTGAAGGGTAAAGGAAAGAGGAATAAAAAGGGCAACAATAATGACACTCACCAGGGGATCTCTCTCTCAATAGGTTTCATTAAACGGAAATGCAATCAATCGATTTTAAGTCTCTTCCCTTCCACACTTTGAAATGAACATAGCTCTCTCTCCTCTTTCGTTAATTTTTCAGCCATTTGGGAAGAATGCCACACGAATTAGTACAATCCAACTGTGAAATCCTTTGTGGTGCGGGACTTGTGCGCCATCCTATTCTTCGCATGACCAGTATCCAACTTGCTTATTGCAATTTAGCATTTGACCTTGAGCGAATCATCAAGTTTGCGCGAGACACGAAAAATTCCAGCGACGCCAACGAGCGACAAAGGTTGATGAAAACGGTTGGCTACTTTATTGAAGATGGACTGGCACAGTTTCGCGGTCGAGCCAGCTTACAAACCACTTTGAAATCGTGGAGACTGCCTGCGCTCTATATGCTGCATAAAATATTCTATTGCTTCAACGCACTGTTTCAAATCTATTTGGCCAGTCACCTATTGGGCATTCACGATGTGTACTTTGGTTGGTCTCTGTTCAAAAGGCTCTCTGAAGGCAGCAACTGGGAGACGTCCGGCATCTTCCCTCGCGTCACCATGTGCGACTTTGAGGTGCGCTGATCGCTTCTTCTTTTTCTTTCAAAAATTACACCCGCATTCAGGTGAAAATGATGGGCAATGTACATAGGCATACGATACAATGCGTGCTCGTCATCAATATGTTCAACGAAAAAATCTTTCTCTTTCTATGGTTCTGGTTCGCTTCTTTGTTTCTCGCGTCATTCGTCAACTTCTTTTACTGGGTGTCGCTTTTGGTACGATGGTCGGATGGTCGAAATAAACAGACGCAATCAATAATGTTATTGTCCTTTGAGGCGTGCGGCAACCAGCGTCGCTTTATAAAGAAACACTTGAGAAGACGTCGTGGGCGTGACCCGTGTCTGCCTCGGAAGGCCATTGAAGAGTTTGCGGAGCAGTACTTGCATGCCGACGGTGTCTTTCTGCTGCGATTGCTGGAAAAGCGCGCTGGCTCGTTGATCGCTAGTCTAGTGATTGACGCGCTGTTTAACGAGTTTAACGACTTCCAAACGAACAGGTTAATGCTTTTCGCACGCGAGCCGACGATTACTTCAATTTACGCCTGTTTTAGCACTGATGAGAACATTCGTAACGGATTGCAGCAGCAGCAGCAGAACCTCTCATTTCCCGAACTGATTGGGCTGGGGAAACCGATAATTGTCTCATTTCCCGACAGCGACCGTCGCCGCCACAGTGGCACCACCAGTTTAAAAGTGGCGCCTGCACCGCTCCCCGTCGATAAATTCGATCAGGAACACACGTCAGCGGTCTAAGCCAAAGATGTTGCATGGATAAATAAATGAATCAGTGCTCACCCACCCGCCCTTTTGTATAATCGTCATTGATCGAGCTTCTTCTTCTTCATCCGACTTTATTGTTTGAGAAGCTAATTATGGCTCATCAATTTCCTCTCGCCTCCTCTGTGCTTGGTCGTATCAAACTCGTATTATAGTCTGAGCGTCTCCGCTCGTTTACGCCATTCGCCGACAAAGTTACAATTCCGCCCGTAACTACAGCAGGAAGTCGGCACAGATTGTCCGTTCTGTGCGCGACCAAAAACTAGGTGATTAATCGTTGATCAGTGCCCCGTGAGGTCGACGCTAACGAATAAAATGGTCGCGCTGTCGCAGCTATGCGGATTGCGCGACGGCGATATTGCGCGATACTCGAGGTGCTCCTTGAAGGAAAAAAAAGAACTATTGAGGAAAAGCCCCTCTGGACACGTGCGTTGACTGTCCACATGGTCCGAGTGATCTTTTTTTCGCCAACATAATGGACAAAGCGCGTCATCTTTTATCCCAAATGTTTGCGCGCGGATTGGTAGCTATATGACAAAAATTTGCCTACGTCGACAATATCTGTTTGTTTCTCCGAGCTGTTATCGTGCAGGTACATGTCGCAATCGAAATGGCGCCTGACCGGGCGATGAGATGAGCCGAGCGATATTCTCAATCGTCGTCATATGCGGTCTAATAATGCTCGACATGCTGACAAAAAGGGATCAGATGCGTGCTCAGCCCGGCGGCCGAGCGCGCGCGCCGCGTCGTCCGCTCGCTGAAGGTGATGATGGAGTGCGCGGCCGTTGTCGCATGTCGATCGGTGGTTGCGTTTTCAC
>NIUQ01002095.1:0-24596 GCA_002796945.1 Plectus sambesii
GCAATGAACATTGAAAGTGGCACCTGGTTTGAATAAGCTATGCAGGCACGATAAGCATTTTATTTCGTATTTGTCCTTTTACAGATAAACGATAGTAAGATTCGTTTGCCCCCGACGAACGGTACTACCAATATGTCGTGACGCGACAAGAGAGCATGAAACTATCATGCGCATCAATCTATTAATAGCGATTGAGATCCAACTAAACATGATATTGGACTGTTTTATGGGCTTTTCTGTGGCGGCAGTGCTATTGCTCGTTTCGATTCTTGGGGTTCCAACTAGAAAGCTTGCTGGCTTCATAGGTTACGGTAATTGTTGATGCGCTCGATTTCCCATTGAATGAATACCAAATAAAAGTACTATTTCTCACGGTGGTGAAGCTAAGAAGAGAGAGAGATAGAGGGGTGTTTGTTTTGGTGAAGCTGTACGAGCCTGTTGGCGCAGTTGGCTTTCTTACGAGCATGACGTGCGCCCTACGATTAGGCAGTTTATAGTAGTTGCCTTCATACGAATTGCGCTTTATTGGGCGCTTCATTTAAAAACCCACGCTGTTGCTTGTAAAATATTAGTTACCAATAGAACTGAGAATATTTATAACGTGGAGTTACATGATCATCTCAATTTATTTTTATCAATGGATCTATTTACTTCAGGCGGGAGTGTACCGGGAGACTCGTCAACACCCGGAGCATCCATCAACATAATGAAAAGTGACCGCCGAAAGTTCAAACACTAAGAATTGGTCTTTAACGCCTTCCTGTGATCGTATTTTTCATGCAGGCGACGGAGATCGCAATGAGTCAGGAGCGTTCGGGGAACGCAGCCGATCGTCCAACGCCGCCCCGTCGTCAACCAATGAATCAAGTTAGTAATGAAATTACTAATAGCTGTAATGACTATAGAACGTTGCATAGTTTCATTATAAAAACATCATTCGACAATTGTAATTAATTTGGATAAATTTCATAATAAATGTTTTGATAATTGTGGATAGTGCAAAGTGCTCTATTATCGCGTCGGTTGAGTGTTTATTTGTTGCGTTGATATGAGTTAATTTTGTCCTACGCGCTGCATAATCCCCCGACTTATGCGTAATTCATTCATTCACTAATAGACATTCTAATATTAGCATTCATTCTTGACGCTCCTATTATAGAATCAAGGGCCCACTACTAGCGTAAATATGATTGCAAATGAAACTGCCTCTGAACTCTGCAAAATAGTTTCCCTTAAGTAACTAGCCATTCGCTACAGCCAAGTTACTCCTGAAGGTCTCTAATTACCTATGAGACACCCCATATAATAATAGCGTCGTTCTTCAGGAAGAATTCGACGAGCGCTTTGGGCTGATTGCAGCGCGGAGGAAAACGGCTAGGGGACAATTGAAGAAGGAGCTAAAAAAGAACTGCGCGCCGTGTAGAAGTGGATCAGCGCTGTTGGCGACGATCGCGAGCTTCGTGCCGATCGTGACGTGGTTACCTCGGTACAGATGGCGAACCGACCTCATGCACGACGTTATTGGCGGCCTTACTGTTGGCATTATGCATGTGCCTCAAGGTCAGAACTTTTTTCTACTTCCTATTCTCCCTTAAAGGGGAACTGCGGTCACCTCTAACTGAAAGGAATGTACCTTATATTGATTGCAGCTACCTCTAACAAGATGATTAGCGGTAAGTTAATTATGATATACACAGGTGTAATTCGCACCCAGCTTGAGGTTGCTGTAAACAATATGTGATAGATTCCTTTCAGTTACAGGTGATCGCAGATTCCCTTTAAGCTGTTTAAAAAATTTGTCGATTAATAACAAGAAATCTTTGATTAAGTAAAGCAAACTGCTTTGAAAGTTAATAGTTTCTTTCTGTTCATTTATGCATGTAAAAAATAATGAGCGTCAATCGTTCTTGGTGAAAAATGGTTTTTTCACCAAAAACAAGCTCATCTTTGCCAACTACAGTGCCTGGCGAAATATCTTGTTACTAATCGAAAAATGTCGACTATTTTGTTAATATAAAACTGCTTAATTCTTCTGGATTGCAGGCATGGCGTACGGAGTACTGGCGAGTTTGGATCCAGTCTATGGCCTTTACACGTCCTTCTTCCCAGCGCTGTTCTACATGTTCTTCGGCACTTCTCGGCACAACTCATTAGGTACTTATTCTTCTTTTTGTCATAGTATTCGATGAATATATCTATCAAAGATTTTTTTGTCTTTTAAATTATCTAGTCACCTACCAATGATGTAAAAGAGGCATGAAAGATACAAGAACCAGTCAAATGAAAGTGAGCCCCTTTCCTCTACTCATAATACGTGCATTGGCTCATTTCCATTTGAATAACCGCTGTAGACGGTATTCTGGTTATGCTGCCCTTCAATATGCGTATAGCTGACTCATGATTTCATCTGTCATAGCGGTAAAGCGTAACTGTCCACTTTACATGTGTTCTGTTTGTGCTTTGGAAGTCTAGCAATTGCACGTACAGTGGAAATCGTTTATAACTGTAAATGGGGAAGCGGCCAAATATGACCGCAATATAAGATTGTAAATGCAGCAAGGCGCGCAAAATAGACGATATGCAAATTGCTTTTGGTGGTTCTGAGTGCGTAGGTTGTGTTCACAGGTTTCATCAGCAACAAAGAAATGAAAAGAAATAAAGGAAAAAGTGAATTTTGGAATTTCAGGAGTGTTTGCGGTAGTTAGTTTGATGGTTGGAAGTGTGCGACTCCGAGTGCTGCCCGATGAAATAAGTACTACTGCGATGGATGTTATGAACGCAACAACAACCATCTCAGCAGTCGATCGCCTTCAGCCTATTACTGTCGTCACATCCATCACTCTTGCTGTTGGTCTAGTTCAGGTGCGAATCTATCAGAGAACACTTTCTCGCCGTCAGCCTTGGGGAAAGTTTCGATCTGATCCCTTTTAAGATTTACGACGGTAAAAATATGCTTTTATGCAAATTTGGTGCTCTAGGGTTGTATAATAAAGCAAGCAAGCGAATGTGGAAATTTTTGAGGTCGAACGCTTCTTTGTTACTTTTGGATGAAATTTGTTAAAATTCACAAATTTTTATCACAGCTTGCTTCGCTGTAAAATCCAAATCGAACAGTTAAGGCAATTGAGATAATTCAAAGTTCAAACTTTTTATTAGTAACGCGAAATCTCGCCAGGCACCGTAGTTGACTAAGATGGGCTCGCTTTCGATGCTTGAACACCGTTTTTCACCAACAATGATAGTCGTTGCATGATTTTCACTTGCATAAATTGATAGAATAATTGAAAGAAAGAAGCGCTGACGACTTTCGAAGCACTTTGCCTTATTCAATCTAAGCTTTCTTGTGACTGATAGGCAAATTTAGAGTATAGACGAGTTTAGTATATGAATGTTGTGTGTGCGGATGAAATTTGTGCCTTTTATAGTTGGCGATGGCGTTAATGCGATTAGACTTCCTGACGGCCTACTTGTCAGATCAAGTGGTGGCCGGATTCACCACCGGGGCGGCCTGTCACGTTTTCGCAGCACAGCTGAACAAAGTTCTCAACGTTAATCTGCCTCGTCATACTGGCTTCCTCCGACTATATTTTGTGAGTTTCATTTGTTGGCATGTTGATTTCTTATTAGGAAGGATGAGCCTGCTCGTCTCGCGTACTTCAGATAAAGTCGTACTGAACGCAACAACAATGGGCCGGTTTTGCATCGCGTACTTTGGTTAAAGTCGTACTCAAGATATTTCAAAAAATTTAAAGAATACTTTTTGCTTCAGAGAGGACGTTTTTCATATTGGTTTGAGTTGGAAAACGTCCCCTTTGAGTAGGATAGTGTCTTTGTAATAGTGGAAATGGTACATTTCGTTATGCGTCTAGTAAGCCTTTTATGAAGAGTACGCCATGTGGAACCGATCGATTGAAGTGCAGTCTGAAAGTTTGCGACATGCAACTGATCCAATGAATGAATGCAATGCTGAAATTTGTAGTAGATTAGATAGTAATTAAAGCATGACTTTTTGTTAGATCGTTTGAAAGAATGTGAATTTATTTGTGTTGCATTATCAGATGGTCGAAGAACTGGCGTTTGCATTGCCCGAGGCGAACTTGGTCACTGTGGCCGTATCGCTCTGCTCAATGGCATTTCTGGTCTTCGGCAAGGAGCTCGTCAACCCCCGTGTGAAGACGCTCATTCCAGTGCCCATTCCGTTCGAACTAATTTTGGTAATTTTTCTGTTTTTAGAAGCAGCTTGCATTTATCATTTGCGTTTGGGAAATTTTTTTAATGTGTTGATCTAATTTTTCGCACGCATTTATTCTATGCATGTAAAGAAAAACTCAAAGAATAAATCTGGGGACAAATTTGTGCTCTTTGCTCTGCTCTGCTCAAACAATTCGCTTAATAGTATGACTGTATATTCAGGTAATCATTGGCACGGCTGTGTCGCATTTCTTCAATTTCAAACAACACTACCATGTCAAGGTTGTTGAAGCCATTCCAGTAGGGTATGACACGCATTCTTTGGCGGCGACGTCAATAATCTCAACAAATTTAGGCTGCCCGCGCCGACACTGCCGCGATTGGACCTGGTTCCTCTGGTGATTGGCGACGCAATCGGAATCGCCATCGTTATTTTTGTCGTTACTGTATCCATGGGCAAACTGTTCGCCAAAAGGCATGGCTATCGCGTTGATACTCGACAAGTGAGTAGTTTTGATGGTTTATTTTAGAAATTATGTCGGTCTTTCTCGAAATGAAAAAATATATACCGTGCATTTGCCAATGAATAGCGCTCTACATTGAACCTCCCGGGGGCTCTTTTAATATACCGTAAAAGTAATTATGATCCACCAGCCGCGGAAAGAAATGAAACATTCTTTTCTTGGAATTGTTTTAAGGAAAAGTTGACCGACTATAAATTTCAGGTGCCGTTTTATATCTGCTTCTGCGCTCAACGGCCAACAACCTCCCTGAAATAATTACGCGCGCTTTTTTCAGGAGCTATACGCGCTCGGATTTATGGAATGTCTCTGCTCCCTGTTCTCGGTGTATCCAGCGTCGACTGCTCTGGCTCGGTCCTTAGTTTACGAAGCGGCCGGGACAAAGACCCAGGCTAGTGATTTTGATTGTATCGAAATCGCATGTAATCATTAGTAATACCGTTAATAACTCTGTAATTAAAGCCTACTTTTTGCACGATTTTAAGTGCCGATAGAGCTGCTGCTGCTACGTTAGGAACTGCGCCGTTTTCCTGTAGAGGTATAACAATTCCTGAAACGGCGATTCCGATCCATTTTTTCAAAAAGCAATTTTTTTTAATACGAATTCGGCTTCAGTTCCCCTTGAATAGCGCTTTCTTCCAATATGATTCTGAATTTGGTTTCCAAAATAATTGTTCTTTACAATACGATTCCAAATACTAAACAACGATTCTTTTTGATACGACTGCGATTACCAAATATCAGTTCGCTATATCTCTATTTGTTTTAGCTTGCTACCATATTTTCGTGCGGACTGTTGCTGATCGTGATATATTTGGTTGGTCCGTTGCTGTACGCCTTGCCGATGGTAAGTCATTTGATAATCGAGCGTTCCATTTTGAGTGGTTATGATATGCGCTGTTTTTCAGTGCATTCTTGCTGCTATAGTCATCGTCGCACTCAAGGGAATGTTCATGCAGTTTACTCAACTTATTTCTCTCTGGTCGCTGTCCAAGATGGACTTCGTAAGTACTGTCTATCATATTTTAAAGTTTTACAGCAGCAGTTCACAGACGTTCGCCCTAATTTCTGAGCGTATGGCTGAAAAATGAATAATCCGCACGATGCCATTGAACTCTATTACGGTATATTCGCGTGGGTTTTGCAAATAATCTTTTGTAAAACGCTTATGAAAGTGCGCGCACGTCTGTGAAGGTGTAGAGGAAGTGAGCGCTGTCGTTTGTGACATGTTATGCGCAAAACTCGACTGCAACGACTCCCGTTTCAGCTCGTGTGGCTTGTGAGCTTCTTGGCGACGTTCTGCTACGATGTGACTGAAGGTCTCGCGATATCGATCGCATTTGCACTGCTCACCGTCGTCTTTCGCTCACAATGGTAACTCATTTTCGCATGTGATGAAAAAGGATTGTGTCGAGTGAAGCCGAAGAGTCCATTGTCAATAGACGACGATGTTTGCGCAAGCGATAAACCCGTCTGAGCGCCGTGTTAGACATTCGGAGTGATATTCAGGTTTTGCACGCGGCGAAGTAGATGCGTTGTTTACAAACATCTTCCGCCTCGCGTGTATGCGGCCCCGCCCTTCCACCTCTACACTTCCACTTCTTCAACTTTCCCCCTTTTGCTTCAGGGCGCGCTCACACAATCTTGGCAAACTGCCAGGAACAGGTGATTACCGCGATCTCGAGCGCTACGACCACGCGGCCGAAGTGCGCGGCGTGCGTATTTTCCGCTTCGAAGGCCCGCTGCTCTTCACCAACGTCGAACGCTTCAAGCGATCCGTTCATCTCCTCTCCGGTCACGCCGAGTTGGAAGCGGCCGGCAATGAAGAAGAAGACGAAGTAGTCATTGTTCGCGCGGATGAAGAGCAGGTCGATGGCAAGAACGAGGTGTGTTTTTGTGATGATTTCCTCTGATGACTTCATTATTTTAGTTTAATTAGCCGAGCGTTCGACAATCCCTCCTTTCAACCCCCCCCCCCCCGCTTTTTAGTGTGATTTTTACGATTGAAATTGAAATTGTTCATTTTTTACGTTCACAATATTGCGTTTTACGGTATCAGCGAGTGTTCATTCGTTTTCTGCGGTCTTTCGTTCCCTTCCCGAGCTCCGTCGTCGCTTTATTGCGCGCATTCTCCGCCGTTGTCTCTTTGTATAGTTCACCTTACCGTTCGCAACCCGAAGAAGCTCTTCGCTTTTACTAGTTCCCCTTCCTACGCTGAGGTTGCAACAGTAACTTTCGTTTTTCTTCAGAGCAAGAACCCATTAGCGCGAAAAGCGCGCATAGTTCATTTGGTCATCGACTGTTCGGCCATTTCCTACACCGATTGTATGGGCGCGAACGCGATGAAGGAGGTACGCCTTTTATCACTACTTTTTAGCCCAGCAGCTGAATAATTTATCTTTGCAGATATTCAACGAGATGCGTAACCACGGCGTCGCCATCTATTTCGCTAAAGCAAATGGTTTGTGTTATATATAGTCGAACTTTTCTCGACGAGCTAGCTTAAGAATCGCTTTCTGATGTAACTATGATAGCGTTTAGCCGCGAATTTGAACGCTCTTAGTCATTTAAGGGCTACGCTTCGTGTGATAGTGCTGTGTGGGACGATATGGTTCATGCTATTATTAAGAATCTGTGATATCTTTTCTGGTAATTTCTTAGGTCACTGCGCCGCCATATCAAAGCATAAATCCTGCCTTGCTGTTCGTCTCGGCACAAAAAATCTTGCTTATTATCACTATTTACGGTTTCTTTATTTGTTGCTGTATTTTATTGTTCAGCCAAAAGTTTTGAAACTATTGCTTAAATCGGTATTGCCCTATTTTAGACCGCCTTACTACTGTAATATAGTGAAATTTGTTTATAATCCGTTCTTAAGAGACTTAAGAACTTGGTTTATACCGGCCAAAATTACCAGTATAAACCAAATTCCGCTGTACGCGAAATCGATATTCATGGCTTCTACTGTACGTCGAAACATAAGCAAATAGACTAGCCGAAATTTGCTTATTTTCAGCGCAAGTGATCGACTTGTTCCGAGCGAGCGGCTTTTTGGAAATCGTCTCGAAGGCGAACTTTTACCCGTCAGTCGAAGACGCCGTGACATGCATAACAAGTGGGAACATCGCAGCGTACGTAATTGCCGTTATTTTGACCGATTGAAACGTACGTATTTTATCCTTGCAGGCGAGGAGTCGCAAAGTCGACGGTTTGACGAGAGACCGACTCCTTCCTCCACTCTACATTTAGGGCGCAACACTCCGCTTCTGTCCATTCTTGCCCTTCCGACGCCTGATTCTCCTTCACATCATTTTCACTTTTATTAGGACACTCTCACCTTCTTACAGGACGTTTTCTATGTTAATTTGACTTGGAAAGGTCGTTTTGATTAGGAAGACCTTCTATTTGAATGGGAAAGTACCCTTATTGATGTGGAAATGGTGGATAAGATCCTGAAATTGCGGACTTATCACCATTTGATGTTTAGGCTGGATTTTGGCTTTCGGTCGTGGCTAAGCTTATCAAAATGCCTAAACCTAAGGTATACGCCTGCGTATCTGTATCAAATGTAGGCATCAAATTGTGGCTAGTCTGCAGTTCTTAGGATTTGTTAAATCCGCGTCATAGCCGGCGACCTGTTAACCAACGCGTTACGAAGTACACAAAAAAATCCATTTTGTCATCCCGCCCGGATTCTGTGAAGGCGACAATTTGAATGTCACACTTCACGATCAATATCATTAATCTAGCGATATAGCAATAATGCTACATGTTTTTTGTATTCGCGGACTTTCTTATAAATACGATAAGAATATTTGGATAACTGCCAGGTGACGCCAAGGTTTTACTCGGTTCGCGGTGATGACTTTGACTTTATACTCTTTATGAATATTCGTTAGTGATCAGTTATGCTTTCATTGCACCATATTATCATATCCATTAGGCATTGAAAGTTCGCTTTTTTCCTTGGATCCTCATCGATCGTTCCTCGGTGGATTTGATTATTTTTGCGTTGTGAATTTTTCAACCGGTGCGCGTTATCTGCCGGCGCTATCGCTAGTACTCGTTGTGATCGACGCATTGCTCATTCCTGTCAGTGTTACTAATTTTTGTCGTACAATTGGGCGGTGCCTTTTCCAAAATTATTGTCGCTTGCTTCTGGAAGCTATTGATATTGTTATTTCGGTTGATATTAAATGCCTTATTTGGAGCGCTTTCTTTAAATGTGTCTTTTGAGGCGCATGTTCCTTACTTTAGTTGCTATTTGCTTTCTATTGTGGCCTAAAACTAGTAGATGATATTATAGAGATGTATGTTTTTAGTCTAAAGCAAATAATGTTATTAGAGAGAGAGGTATGTGCAATCGACTTGCGCTTGTTTTGATATTAAAGAATGTGACAATGAGCTCATCAACAGGAAATGTGCCTCGTCAATTAGTCATCTTGTACGTGATGCATCATTCATAAATTTTACATTGCTTTTACGTTACCGTACATGGTCATATTGATACAGTGATTAAGAAAATTTGAATAAAATGTATACATGGAAAAATGAAAATTTTATGGCGTTTGCGTCGCCCGATATCATCGTACCTTTTCTTTGACAATTGCTATAGAGTTTGGTACCACAAATTGGTCATTTTCGACAACAAGCGTGCTGCTTAGATTCCTCTTATCTGGAGTTATGGACAGGAAGTAATGCTAGAACTGTGAGCTTGCTCTCACAGAGCACGTTTGTCGTCGTTGTATTAATAAATCCATAGGCTAGTTTCTTAACGTCGAAATTTCGACAGTTTTTTGCTTCTTTCATTCAAAATCAGAATTATGCGCATCGAAGTCGGTCTGGGAATCGACTTCGATCGCTCCCAACAATAAAAGGGTGCAACATAATGTGGTTTGCAAATTTGGCTTTGTACCCATTTCGGTTTGAATTTATATTTAGGTGTAGGAGTTGTTAGTGTTTATACTTCCAAATGAAACATGCTGTTTGACTCGGTCAAGCATAGGATTACCTTATTAGGTATACGACTTCTATATGTTTTATGGAAGGAGCAGCTTTGAAGATCATACTTTCATTGTTACGCAGCTTAAAACTAAGGCGCAAATGTCGTGCTTAACAGGCCGAATAACAAGTTATTTGTAAAGTATAAACATGCCCGAAGGCCATGGAAGACGGATGGGGGAGGGGTGAACACAGCACCTCAAAACGCTAGTTTCAAGTTACCACTCGTTTACATTATGTTGTACCCATATACAACAATAATATTAAACTGGAGGCAGAATGGTCCAGGTCAACATGGCAGTGACTGCGGGTGTTATAATCAAAACTGGAAGCATGTAGAGAACAACAACAGTACTAAAAGTACCGTATGTTAGTTAAGCTCTAGTAGCGCCTTCTGCCCGAATGCGCCTCAGTAGTCTTGCAGTAGCGGTAATATAAAACTATGAGAGCAATTAACAGTCCGGCGAAAATAGCAGCTCCGAATGCGACGAATTCGCCAGTCTGCATGGTCGGGGCGATAAAGAATTGATTGTTGCCAGCGACGTGAGCGGCGGCTGCTGTGCCGAAATGAGATATCGCCGCCTTGTCGTTGTTAACGCACTAGTTGGCCATTAGCCAGCCGGTTCTCGACGCGCCCGATTCTCTTTTGTCTTCTTCTCTTTCTCTGCCTCTCTCGCTCGCTCGTGTACGCACGCTTGTACTAGCTTCCGTCGTGAAATTAGATGCAGTTTCGACTGCTGCTGCAACAAATGCAGCATTAATCTTTATTTAATCAACATTACCCACGTGATGAATCATTCACCGTCGCGAATTATGGCATTGCTTTGATTTTGTAGGAGGCGGCTCGTAACAAACTATTGCTGGATTTTTAGTCGATAGGGTTGAGATGTATTCTCATTGAAGTATATCAGCAAAAGTCGGTTAGGATTAACGTTGTTTTTTGGATTACGACTTTGTGCGTCGAACATCAATCATTTGTAATTTTGTGCTGTTAAGGCCCGAACAGAGTCAACGTGCGAAGTCCGAAATCGACAGTGCAATTACCAAGAATAACTCAACGTCCGTTGAGTAATTCTTGATTATTGCACTAAGAATTTGGGACTTCGCACGTTGACTCTGTTCGGCCCTTAAATGTTAAAGAATTTACAATATATTCTTGATAAATGTAAGCCGAGTACCGCTTGTATTCCTAGAAATTTTCAAGCTCGGCATCTTAGATTTGAACAGAAATTTTTTGTCTCAAAACAGTTTCTAATGAACGGGTGTATGTGCCGCATTAGGGGTAACGTTGGCTATAGCAAGAAATATTAGCAGTAGCGATAGACATGTAACAAGTGGGCAGAATTAGCTAGATAAAGACTCCTATGCCTGCAAATAGCTATCAGAGAGATATCTTTTAATCACTACATTTAGCCTACATAGCAGCTGTCAAGGCAATAGATTAGCAGTAGATTAGCAGTAAGCGGTCGAAACAAGCAACATCTTTAAATAGCGGTAGTTTCCGTTGCTAAGTGAGCAGGCCTAGTCGTTATATTTCTTGAGCGTTTATCTGCTAATGGTAGACAGGAAGGCGGGCGCAAGCGAGGAAAGCAGCCGAAGGCGCCGACCAGTCGGCCATGTTGTTGCAGCAGTGATTGTGCGCAGCGGCGACTGCTTAGGGTTGGATAACGAGAGAAACGACGGGGCGAAGGGCTCCATCTAGCAATTAGCACATTTGCGAAAATGGACCGAGGATGAAGCCGCCGCCGACGCAGGGCACCGGATGCTAACACTCCGGCTGCAGAAAAGGCCGCCGAAAAGGGCGGCGCCTTGTAGAAGCCGCCGCGTCCGACCACGGCGGCCCGAGAACCACTGGCCCCCATTTATCACCGCAGCGGCCTCCCCTCACTCTCTCCTTCTCCCCCCTCTTTCAGCCGCCTCTTTCTGCCCGCTCGCCGCCGCCCACCGCTGTTGTATTGGCGAACGACCTCAGTTTTAATTCCTTCTCTACGTGAATCTACCCTTACTCCGACTCCGCCCCCTTTTATACTGATTGCCACGCACCTCTGCGCTTCGTTCGTCTATTTGTCAGCTGTCATACATACTATTCTGTTGTCTGCCCGCTACTACACTGCGGTTTCGAGTCACGTCATCACGGCGCTACTCGGATTCTATTGCGACAACGAGGGGTGAGATTAAAGAAGCAGATCAACTAGCTTGTTTTCTCCTCGTGTGTGCAGCGCGGCTGTTGTTTGCAACTTGGTTGCACGCCATACATAACGTTCAGTAACCCGCTTTTCTAACAGTAGCAGCCGCTCGCTATTTTGCTCCAGGGAATTGCTCACTGCTGGACTGGTCATAACAGTTCTAGCTAAAATTATCTGTGAGTTTGCGTGATCGTATTGTTGTAAATGTAGGTAGATTTAATCATTGAACCGGGTCTCAAAGGTAGAAACATAACTGTGACGGGTTAGCGCACTTGCGCGCGCGCGCGCGCGGTGCCGGTCGTATGGCGTGACGTTGACGCGCGTTCAAAGTCGATCGTCGACCACTCAGCGGTTGTGCTTCGCGTCTGGTCGCTGGTCCGTTTGAGTGCGGCGTATTTTTGCAGGCGTACAGAGGTACGTGTTTGTCGATCGGTCGCGCCACCTTCATACTACATAGAGGATGCCAGGTGAGTACACGTTCACCGCCGGCTCCAAATTGCTGGAGCCCCTCGGCGACTCGCTGGGCATCACCGTTGATAAGGTGAGCTTTCCTCTTCCTTGTATAAATAAACACTTAAAATAGTTATATATTTAATCGCTCTGCGCTTTCAATAGAGTCAGTCAGACGAGGTTAGTAGAGGTAGCACTGCCGATCGCTATCCTAGAATATTTTGACGAAAATAACTCGGCGCCAATTTCTCGAGTTCAGAAATTTTTTGACGACCACGTTGACGCTCGAGCGACGTCTCGTGTAATGAATTTACGTCTATTGTCAAAAAATGTTTGCTTTCACATTCCATTGTTTATTATCGGAAAATGTTTACTCATGTTTGGTTTTTGATGATAAACGATGTTAACCGCGCGAGAATGAGCGCTGAGAGAGGGGACTTATTTTCAAGAAAATGAACGATGCGTACGTGCGAAAGTGAATCGTTTTTTTGACAGCACAGATGCAGGCGGGTGACCAAATTCCCCCACATATACGCACTGATAACATTTGCTGGTTAATTTAATTTATAACTCTCATTTCGTGTTCATTGTTCCAATATAACGCGAGTTATTGACCATACTATGCAAATTTTAAGCTTATTATTTCTTACTTTTGCAACAGTCAACGTACGTAGGATCATAATAGGCCCTGTTATAATAGTGTAGATTGTTATTTAAATTAAGAAGTTACTATTATGCTTGATGTGGCGAATAAAAGTCTTCATTTTTAAGAATTAACTCTGCTCAAAATGCATCTGATGATTTTCGAGCATTCACACGTGAAGATCATGTGCTTTTCTCCTTATCTTTGTTCCAAACCGCTCTATNTTTAAGAGTTAACTCTGCTCAGTATGCATCTGATGATTTTCGAGCATTCACACGTGAAGATCATGTGCTTTTCTCCTTATCTTTGTTCCAAACCGCTCTGTAAAATCAACGTATGTTTACTGTAAATTAAGTAAATTCATTGCAAATTTGTCAATTAGTAAGAACATAGCGAGACACCTATTGTCAAGAATCAGTCGTTATTCGATTTATAAGCGCAATAAATAATGTATTGATGAACCGTGAAGTTTTACAGCCATTTGGCGGATTAAGTCGTCGCTTTTTCCCTTACTGACGAAAACATGTTCATGTCATTCATTTAATGTAAATTGTTTGCTCTTTAGGTGAATCTCGTGGCGTGTCAGTTGATTTCGCTGCCGCTGGCGATATGGTACTACAAGCAATTACCCGCCGGGCAGGCGTCCAAGTTCACCAGATTAATATATTCGCCGCTGATTGGTCTGGCGATGTTATACTTCTGCTACGGAAGGCGAGCCTTTTTTCATTATCCTCTGAGGGCCGTATTGATTAAAAGGGAACTCCACTCATCCCTATCCCAAAGAAGTATTTTGTTTATTTTAGTTTGTGTTTAGCTGTCTATGTCAAGCTGGCTGCGAATTACAGCTTTATATATTGTAATTAAAGCTAAACTGCTTGTCAAACGAAACTGGAAAACAATACATGTTAGATTACGGTCAGTTGTAGGTGTCCGCAGTTCCCCTTTAAGCTTCTGACGCGGCGTAAATAAGCACCCGAGCCCGTTGTTTTTTTGCGAACTCGGCGCTTCCCTCGCCCACTATCGGAAGCTCTTTCACTTTTCCCACGGGTACTGTTCACTAACGCGCGGCTCTTTTTTCTCATGTTTCCTTTGGAAATCTGATTTCTCTCTATATTCTGTTACATAAATGCCGCAGTTATCTCATTTCTGATGGATATTAGGGGCTCTGAGCGTTGGGGAAAGACATTCTTGAATTTTAATAATATCACTTCAATAGAATTAATACTCTTAACGTCGTCTCGCTTCATTAACAATTTTCTCTTCCTTCTGCTGTTTTTTAAATGTCCCTTGTTCAGACTCATTCTTTTTTCAATAAGTAATCATTTTGATTGCGTTTTTATTCCTTAGTTCTTGGCGAGTTATCAATGTGCCTATTTCAGCGCTATAAAGCATTTATTGGCAAACGCCGGTATTTGCTACGTTCTGATGAAATTTTCGCCCACTCGACACGTGCACAAGTGAGTTTTTGCGTCTATCACGTTAGTTAACAATTACATATCCGATGTAATCGCAATAGCATTGAAAAATGGGGTATGCGATAATATTTTAAATAGAAATGTGCGATGTTAGGCCAATATTCGAAGCTTCTTCGTCAGGCAGTAAGTACCACCGAAGAGAATTTCGTGAAATCTTGTTTGATTCTCAGAATGAAACTTTATCGTTGCGAGGTGAAAACGTACTCGTCTTTTTTCTAAT
This sequence comes from Plectus sambesii, assembly GCA_002796945.1. Classification (NCBI taxonomy): domain Eukaryota; kingdom Metazoa; phylum Nematoda; class Chromadorea; order Plectida; family Plectidae; genus Plectus; species Plectus sambesii. Next base: position 14,688 of record NIUQ01002095.1, read on the forward strand.
GAAGACATTTACGAATGTAATAAACGGGTAATGTGGCAGATTTATGTAGAGAGCGACAGTTGTAGACAGTAAAGTCAAAATAATCGATGCAGGTTGGTGTTCGTGGCGGCGATGGGATACTTGTCCTTCATTCACATGTACCGCTGGTGGATTCTTACGAGCTACTATATTGACATAACCGGTCCCATGATGGTACTGGTCCAGAAAACCACCACCATCGCTTTCTCACTCCACGACGGAAAGATGAAGAAAAAGGAAGAGCTGAACGCCATCCAGAAAAAAGAGGCTATCGCGTATGTTCTCTTTTTGTTGTTATAATCGTAGTATTCGCTATCGCCCTGTTTTGCCAAAACTTCGCTATACTTTCTCATTTTGAGACTAGGCCGTGTGGGGAAACTGGTACAAGCGAATGGGTTTATTCGCGTTTACTAACGGTTAAATTAACAATATACACCGCCTTACATCATATTTTATCACTCTTCCGTTCCATTTAGTGATCCTTGAATTCTATCTTGCCATCTCTGCATTCAATTAGAACGCTACTGTTATAAATAAGAATGCAAGGATTATGAAATATTATGCAAGAGTGATGAATTATGATGATAGGCGGTGTAAAAGGACAGGAAAAGGGTTATAACGCAGAGTCGGTACTGTTTACAATGGCTAGTAATTTTCAGTGAAGTGCCGTCGATTTTGGAATACGTCAGCTTCGTGTTCCACTTCCAAGCGGTGCTGACGGGGCCGCTGTGCTTCTTCTCCGACTACATGGACTTCATTGAAGGTCGACATGTCACTCCCAAAAGTGCCGCCGCTCGTCCCAAGGTTCCATATCGTTTTTATTATATTCTCTGCAACTCTACCTCTTTGCTATGCGATTTAAGCGTCGATTGCGCCAGTTCTTTCCAAATCCCAGTGGCGCTTAAACTGCATAGTTTTCTAGTTCTTTCTAAAACCCCATTCTAAGGCGTGTGCATACTTTTTGGCCGCTGCAACATATTTTATTGCACACTATGCGGGTCTGTATGAGCTTTTAGGCAGTATCAATGAGATTCAGTTTTCATTAACAGTGCTCACAACTGTCAAAATTAAGAGAGCAATTTGGTTTACTCGCCGCATGTGCGCTACGACTGTCTCAACGTCGAGGCGCATCCTTTCACTCATCATTCCCAAGCACTGTACTTAAGATAGAAACTGTATGTCGCTGAACATAGAAAAATCCAGTTTCTAAAGCAAAAGTGAAGGAATAATGCATACTTGACAACTATATAACTAACCCCATTGGCACTCGTGATATTTTAATGTTCGAAGTATATTCATCGCATAATCGTCTTCCCTTTCTGTTAAAGATGGGCAACAACAATGACGATGACGTGCCAACTCCGTGGGCGACGGTAACGGAGAAGTTGATGTGGTCCCTGGTGTTTCTGGGCGTGTCGGTGGTGATCGCGCCCCAGTTCCAGCCCGAGATCATGCTCCAGACGGGAATGATGAGTCAAAGCTTCTTCACCTGGTATCTCACCCTCATCTTCGTCATGATGCTTCAGCGTGTACAGTACTACTTCGTGTGGATGTTCGGTTAGTCATTTCGGCTATTCGTACCGCCTTTCATTATAATTTGTAACTCTTCCATTCTATTCGTCAAGCTAGCATTCTAATTGGATGCTGCGATGACAGAATAGAATGCAAGAGTGACGAATTGTGATCAATCGCGGTGTATAAGTGGGTTGTTTTACTGGTCATTACTTTCCTTTTTTATCAACCGGCTATTTATTTTTGATATCGCTTGCGAATCGAACAAAAACAATAACATCAAAAACCACATTTTTATTGCCACCGACTACAAATGCCCGTACTTTCCCTTCTGGCGCAGAATCCATACAGATATTTTGCTTTTATTTTTTACCACTGTTGAGGCGAGGTTTAGGCTTCCTGCAGATGTATGGGGTAATGTGTTACGGTGTATGCAATTAAAAATTGAGGATATCATTGTTAATGTTCGAGTTGACGCGCCGCCAACGCTTGTTGTATTTTAGCTGATGCCATCTGCAATGCGAGCGGTCTTGGATTCGCCGGATACGATGAGCATGGCAAACCCAAATGGGATTTGGTTTCCAGTGTCAACCCCTACAAAGTCGAGGTTTGATTTTCACAACCTGAGCCTATAAGACTTTAATCTTAATCTTTAAAATGTTTGATCGTGACTTGTGTAAGCCACATTTCTTCATTGTTCTTTTTGGATGGATTCTGCCGGCTGGCAGCTTTGCTAATTTCTCAGCCTATTTTATTGCCTGATTCATCAACGTTAAAGCTTTAATAATTGTATGTTGAAGTCCCAATGGAAAGTGGCAATCTGATTTTTGAGCATTTAGTTTTGAAAATATTACGACACTAGCGCATATGCGTAAATTTGCGGCACTTATTTTTTGCATTCGTTTGATAAGTATTTGTATTATTAAAGCGTCAGATAAGGGGCTGGTTTTCTATGGCGCACTCAAATTAAGCCACACTTATCCGACATTAAACGATGGTGTTTAGCACGACTTAAACTAAAATACGTGATATGAAACTGGCCCATTTCGGATAAAATTTTACTTTAATAAAACGTATTAAATAACACCATATGAAATGGAGAAAAGTATAATATTGTAGATGGCGACAAATTTCAAAGACACCTTGGACGCGTGGAACTGCACGACCATGTACTGGCTGCGCCGTGTTGCTTACGACAGAGCGCCGCCGCAGTTCCGTACCGTCTTCACGTACTTGTTGTCCGCCTGGTGGCACGGCTTCTTCCCCGGTTACTACCTCACCTTCCTCACTGGTGCACTCTTCACCGTCGCCGGCCGTACTGTAAGTCTCACTTCTATTCTCATCGTATGGGGCTAATTTTATAAAATAAATGAAAATATGATTACATTTATATTAGTTTTAAGGAATAGGTTCATTGGTTAAAATGCGGCATAGGCGGCGACGATGACAGGAAACTTGGATGGAGGGGATCCACGGTTTTTTAACTTCTGAAAATTTTAGAAGATACTATGAATTTTCACACATTTCCTATAGACAAAATTTCTCGATCAGTAACAAGAAATCTGGGCTTGAATAAGGCACACTGCTTCGAAAGTCGATAACGATTCTTTCTACCAGTTAAAGTTAGTAATAATCAAGAAACGATTATCATTCTTGGTGAAAAACGGTGTTCAAGCATCTAAGAGCGAGCTCATCTATTTCAAATACGGTGCCTGGGTCAATATATTCAATATCGATATCAATAATTTCGACTTTATAAAAAGATTTGCGCATCAATTTTTCACTCGCAGTTTACTTATCGAGGTTATTTTTTATAGGCGCGTCGCTGTCTGCGCCATCGTTTCGTGGACGACTCTACAAAGAAGCTTTTGTACGACATCGTCACCTTTATGGTGACAAAAGTTGCGCTCGCGTACTGCACCTACGCTTTCGTCACCATGAAGTTTGAGCCCGGCTGGACCTTATTCAAGTGAGTTGTTTGTGTCTTTATCGAAGGTGCTTAATCTGATTGCCGTCGTGTTTTTTCATAAATAATCGCTTCTAAAACGTTTTCGAAAGCAAAAAATAAATGTTTATATTCTGACCGTTACACGTGGGGATGAGAAGGGAGGAATCGAACGAACTTTGTATCGGGAGAGACTCCCGTTCAGAGAGAAGTGAACACACGTACATTCAAGAATGACATTCTCCCAGTCAAATCACTTTGGGAAACGTCCCATTTGATTTGGAAAGTGTCCTTATTAAAGTGGAAATGATACAAATTCAAGTTGGCGCTCTTTTAAGGACATTGATGGTGAGGTGGATAATTGAATATACAATATTTGCAGGGAGATGTACTTCTTCATGCATATTTTCGCGCTCATCACTATATTTGCTCTGCCCACCGTTCTACCCCCGCCCAAGCGTAACCAAGCCGATCAAGAAAAGTCTCCGCACACTTCTAAGCCAATAAAGGCCGAATAAAGAAGCAATTTATTACTTTTACTGATGGGTTCCGCTCTAAAGTCAATTTCACGAAGCTTATATAAATGTTGAATGTAGAAGTGTAATGACACTTTTGCGTTGTCATCGCTCATTTATTAAAAATACGTGTGATGATAGTACAAAAATTGTGATGACAATGCACAAATGCAATTACAATTCTACATATTACGTTTACACTGGTTGTATGAAATTGGCTTCATTTCTGCTACACCGCCTCAGGCCTTGCGCAAATTTTTCGGTCGTCCGGGGTCGCTACTTCTCGCTGCTCTAATTATTTCGCTTTCGCGTCGGCTGCCTGTTGTTTTATTGTTGTGCATTGCATTTGACGCGGTTGCTTTGTGGGTGTCTCATTTTTTGCGTTGCCCTCCTTACATATTCCTCAAACGGATTCTGATATGCTTTTAGATTTTTTGCTCGATAGTCTTCTGGCATGTCCCCCCCATAGGTGGTGCGATCGAACGAGTTTATCGTGTCTTTTTGCGTGTAACCGTTGTTATCGGTGATTGCATTATACTCGTTTGTGCATTGAACGATATATATTCATATCAGTGACGAATAGCTATTATAAAACGCGCGCGTAATATCGGTGCGCGTTTTTTGATCTGTTAACAGGTAGCAATTTTCACCCCGTGTTAATATCGATTCTCTCACCTTTTGTTAGTTTACTGTTTCTTGTTAACATTATTTGTCGAATCATCATTTGCTACATGCAATCATGCCTCTGTTTTCGTTATGACTACATATCCACCAACTTGGCTTCCGGTCAGGCAGATTAAAGTTATTCAAACTCATTGGTACTTTAGCGCTTCACAAAAGTATTTCAACGTTCACTTTCGTGTTGGAGCATAAAATCCGCGTTGCAAAATAGCGGTTATACGCCATCGTCTCCTCGGCATTCCGTGGACGTTGTAGTTTAAACGCTATTTTAACCTGTAAAACATCAAAAATCTCGTAATAACAAAAATGGCTCTTTCGTATTTTTCACATTCCCTGATAAATGGAATAAGAATTCGCACAAAACTAGTGGCCTTCACAATTTGCTCGGTCAGTGGCGGTGTCACAGTCTTTAGTGAATACCGACATGTCGCGCAAAGGGGGTCGCAATAACATTGGTATTATACGCACCAATAATCACAGTTTATCATTCGCTGAGCAGTAATTCAGAATTGTACAATGAGTTATATCTGGTAATTTGAATTCCTGAAATAGGAAGTGACGTTTTGTGTTCGCGCGTTGCGACTGGTATTTTGGACTGCTCGCCAAATCTTGTTGTGTGGTATTTCTGTGCCAAGGATGAAACAGCGTTTAGAACGACCGGTTCTCTAAAGGTTCACGCAGGCCAACTGTTGATCGTCGGTTTCGCGAATATCAAACATCCCTCCATCTGATCTATCGATCAATAAACAACAGCACATGACGGCTTTAGATGGTAACTAAGCGTCATCTGTGAATAAGGTCATTATCTAAAGAATCAAATGCACGCTATTGTTGCTTGCGTTTGATATCGGCATGTATAAATGTGTGTTATTATTGACATAGCTCGTCAACCTGTTTACTCTTCCCGGTATCGACGACCAGCGATTGTAATGGTTGCATAGCAATTGACGTCAACAGCCGACACTGTGTTGCAGCTCGCGCTGACTCTGTTCCTGCTCTTTCTTAGAAGTGGCGACCAGGATACTATTTCTGGTGGCCTCGATTCTGTCAAAACGTTGGACTGGTTGTAAAGGCGTTTATTCACGCTGGTTGCGTACGATTAGAAGGCGCGACGCCATTGATGTCTGTCTGTTGAAGTCGTATCAATATGAGACCTGTTGCGATTAGATATTTACTTTCATCTTTTGTTGTAATTATTGGAGTCAGTGCTCGACAAGATTATGCGGAACCGCTATCATTGCCCGGAAAACAGAATGCGCCGTTCATCTTTGAAATGAATATTGAGTGGCGCTTGACGATGAGTTACTATGATGAGAACAATCTCGCGGAACTTGTCGATTACTATCCGAATGAAGAGCGATGGTACGTACGAAACAAGAACCTGGCTATGGCATGCGGCCTCAAGACGCCGCTAGACAACTCTAGCAGGTTGCGAGATATTGTGCAAATGCACGGTTTGCATCAGCATGTGATCACGGTCAATGGAGAAAGGTGAGATTTTGTTATCGTTATTTGCGAGCAAAGCGCGTTTTCACAACGTGTGCAATACCTTTATCATATTGCTAACGTGTCATTAACCCCTTTGAATTGTCGCCGCGCTTTCATGCCCCGCCCAGTCCAACGATAAGAAGACGCCATGTAAATTTTAAAACAATTTTCTAGCAACGCAGCACTCCCACTCTAAAACTGAAGGTCACGAATGAATTATTAATTCCAGATTTTTCAATTTAGCATCGAATATTTTTCATGCAAAAAAGGAATGCAAATGGTACGGCAGATCCAAGGGAAGATCGCGATAAAATTAATACTACCAGAGCACTAATATGAAGAGTATAATCCTAATTAATAGTGCAAAGTACTGATGGTACTAACTAGTGCTTCATTGCAACTTAACTTAAAAGAACCACAGGAATATAAACGATTTTCCTTGTCGCTCCATTAATCTGTCCATATTCTCTACTGCTCCCCCAGTTGTTCTACTGTCACTCTCGCTCTTCAATCGAAGCTCTGTAATTTCAGCCCGGCGAAACCGATAGTCGTTCCGTTCGGCGCCGAAGTGATTATGCGCGTGCACAACAACCTGCTGCTCGAAGGCGTCACTGTTCATGTGCACGGAATGGACAAACGCAATCTGTGGTACACCGACGGCGTGGGGCTCTTGCAGCAGTGCCCCATCCCCGTCGGCTCAACCTACTCTTATCGCTTCATCGCCGACTCTCCTGGCACCCTTTGGTTTCACGGTCATTTTGGCAGCGATCGAACCGAAGGCCTCCTCGGCGCCTTCATCGTCACTCGCAATGACGAAAGTGTTGTTGTCGATACCAAAGGAACGCGCATTTTACCGACAAGACAGTACGTCGCCGTGTTGCAGGTAGGACCGCAACTTGCTTTGATTCTGCGCCCGGCTCAAAAATAGATAATCTGAATGCGATAGAAACTGGATAAGCGCAGCGCCTAAGGTTCAGTTAAAGGCTACGATTATCCGTATTCTACTATGTATATCACGTTTTAATCCTTAATGGAAGAGCTCTACTATATTCATATTCTTAATAGTTTTTTAATATCAGATGCAACAATGGTTATAATATATTATTCAAGGAACATTGTAAAAACATTAATTATCTTTTGCAAAGTGTATCGAACATAAAACATCAACGTTTCTCAGTTGTATTTAAAAAATTTCAGGACTGGTCGCAGACTTCGTCGCACAACGTTCGCTATAACCAAAAATGGAAATTGATGAAGTTCAACTATGGATATGAAAAAGAGGATCGGTGTTGGGTGCCGACGCGAACGTTTGATGGCACGAACGTGGGAGGGTCGGTACCGCTGCACTCGATCCTCATCAACGACAAGGGATGGTACAACCAGACGGAGCTAAAGACCGTCCCGTGGTTGCTGCCTTTAGAAAAGTATCGGATTAAATCGGGAGAGAGCATTCTCCTTCGATTGATCAACGGGGGTGCAGGCCAGCCGCTCGTCATTTCAATTGAAGAGCACCGGATGACGGTTGTGGCCGCCGATGGCGAACCCGTCAAGCCGCTCACTGTCGACTTCCTCGTCCTCTTCGCCGGTGAGCGTTACGACGTTCTCATCGAAGGCAAAACGGCGCCCGAGCGCAAGACCTTCTATATTATATTCGAAACACAAGACTATTACGACTGGTACTGGAAGAAAGTGAGACCGTATTACGGCCTGGCGGCGCTGGAGTACGAAGATAACGTACCTTCAGCAAAAAACCTGCCCGATTTCAGTCATAGACATTGTTCTTTCGAAAATCTCTGCATGGTTCTCAACTGTCCTTTTTCTCAATACCCTCACGACTACCCGTATTCGTGCATCAGCGCCGCAGACCTACGCTCTCTCAACACCGCCAATGATTTGTCTATTACTTCCGACGGTGGTTTTAACGGTGGCTATGAAGAGTACTTTCTCAATATGCACTTTGACAGTCATCTCAACGGCTGGCAATTCAAACATTCGAAGGGAATGCCCTACTTTCACCACGGCGCGGAGAACGAGGTCGCAACGTGGTGCGACCCGAAGAAATGTCCTTCAGATGCTAATCGTTTTAATGACGGCTGCAAGTGTTTCTTTCATCTGAACGTTACTCTGGGCAGTATCGTTCAAATGACACTCTACAACATGGGCTCAGGAAGCGAGGTTGGCGACGGCTACTCCCATCCGTTTCACATTCACGGCACCCACTTCTACTTGCTCAAGATGGGCTATCCCTCCTACAACGACACCAACTTTGTCTCTCATCCCAACTCCGACCTCCCTTGTGCTCCGCCCTTCACCGAATCCAAGTGCAATAATTTGAAATGGTCCAATAGCAGCTGGATGAACGGCCGTGTGGCGGGAATGAATACGGTAGATCCCAGTTATCGGGATAGTGTAGTAATCCCAGCCGGCGGCTACATAGTCGTTCGCTTTCGAGCCGTCAATCCCGGATGGTGGTACGCTCACTGTCACATCATGATACATCACATGGGCGGGACCGCGTTTGCGATCAAAGTCGGCAAACACGACCAGATGCCCAGGCCGCCGCCCAACTTTCCAAGCTCGTGCGGCGTGTACGAGCAGCCACCACTGATAAAGCTGTGAATAATTGCTTTCGTTTCGCTCAATCGATTCGTGTGCTTCTAACCTGCTACAATTTCTATGAAATACGTGGTCAAGGTCTCATAAAGAGTTTTTTGAAACACTGTTTGCATTTACTTTTATTTGTTCGCTATTTCTAAGCTGATGCACAAATCCCCTGACAATCATCGAAAATACGATAAATTGCTCTTCGCGAATCTATGGTACTGTACTCGGTGATAAATGTTGATGAAAATATGAAGGCTTTACTAAAATCTGTAAAAATCTAATTTCAAATCAACAACATTCAAGTAAAGTAGAGGTATCAGATACAGACGATTTTATGCGCTAGCTGCCGTCGAGAATCGTGATGCATGAACAACAATCAGTAAAGTCGAAATGATCACCTATAACGACACGTATAGAAGCAGCTTGAGGCTGTTGACGCTAAATATCGCAGTCTACGGCACAGGTTATATTCTTTCGTTCCATTTTAACTTCAGTAAACCAATAAATGTGACAATACGGTGTAAGATATTCCAGCGCGTCACACCATGGCATCTAAAATCGCGATCAAGGCGAAATAGTAAATTTGGACATGAATAGCTTTTCGTGGCAATGGAAAAACGAATTGTTCACTGCTTACATTCAACACACTCCAAATGTTCACTATTTACCTTTGTTGCTTGATAATGCTGTTACTATCAGCTAGATTTTGTTCATGAGTAGCTAATGACGCTATACATCTTTTAGGAACGCGCCTTATATTTCATGCTAAGCGTAAAACCAAATATACAACACGGCACAGTGCAGGGAAATAGTAAGCTCACCCAAAAGGCCACTAATTGTTTATTCACAAGAAATAAATAATGAATCACAAGAAATTCACGCTACCATTAGCACAAATATGTCCCATTCGTAAAAATATTCAGTCGTTGAAAATATTTGAGTTGCACGAGAGGCGTAACTAAATGTTTAGTATTTTATTAACAAATAGTGCTTCTATCACTGAAAAAGTGTCATTAAAGAAATTCTCGGAAAATGTAGCAACCCTTGCTGACGAGCCAGTATGATAGGCTTATAAATGCAAGAAAATCAAGTCCAACCCATAAACCAAGAATGCCACCAAATTCGCTAATAAAATCGGTATTCGTG